>RJWM01041527.1:0-14809 GCA_004363535.1 Dasyprocta punctata | reverse complement strand
ATATATATATATACATACACACACATAAAATAAAGAGAAGACACTTAAGCAAAATGCAACCTCAGACCTCCAGTTCACCAAAGGCAAAGCCAGGGGGTAATAAGGTGGAACAAATTGAAAGCCACCCACCTGCACTCTCTGAAGTGGTAACAGTAGAAGTAACAAAGCTGATGAATGATGTTCTAGAAAAAATTAAATCAGAAATAATTTCTCAGATAACTACAGAAATGGTGACCATAATGAAAGACATGCTCAGTGACTCTAGAGCAGATACAGATTAAAAAAAAAAAAACAGAGGAGCTTAGGAAAATGATGAAAATCATGAACACCCAAAATAGGAAAGAAATGGAATCCATGAAACAAATTCAAACAGATATACAGAAGATTAAAAATCCCACTACATGAGGACAAAATATCAGATACAGAGAACAGGATTGCAGTTGGTGATCATGAAAAGAAAGATTTCTTAAAAATAGCAAGGGACAAAGAAAAATCAACCCAACAGTTGCTAGACAATGCAAAAAAAGAATAACATAAGATTGATTAGGGTCAAAGAAAAAACAGGAGATAGCACAAATGACATAAACAACCTGTTCAAAGAAGTAATGGCAGAAAACTTCCCAAGCATGGAAAAAGAATTTGATGTGCAGATAAGTGAAGCATACAAAAATCCTATTACCCATGATCAAAAAAAATCAACATCAAGACATTTAATAGTCAAGATTCCAGAAATTTAACAGAAGAACAGAATATTAAAAGCTGTTAGAGGAAAAAAAGCAAAGCACTTATAAATTAAAGCCCATTAGAATCACAGCAGACCTCACAACATAAACCCCTCAAGTCCAGGAGAGCTTCCAGTGAAGTATTTCAAGCCCTAACAGAAGGCAACTTCCATCTCAGATTGATATTGATGAACCCCACAAAACTATGTTTCAAAATTAATGGAGAAATAAGATACTTCCATGACAAAGAACACTTAAAGAAATTCATGACCACCAAACTAGCACTCCCAACTATTCTGAAGGGCATTCTAGAAAGAGATAAGGAGGGCTATGACTCCATGAATCCCAACAGAATCTACCAGACAAGGCAAGTAATTAAACAGAGGGAGAAAAAAAAAAAAAAAAAGGAACCATCACCAGGAAAATAAAAAATCACAAGGATAAGTCAATATAAATCAGTTATAACCATCAATGTAAATGATTTCAATTTATCAATCAAAAGGAACAGACAGGCAGAATGGATCAAGCAGCAAGATCCAACAACACACTGCATACAAGAAACACATTTAGCACATGCCTGTAATCCCAGCACCTGGGAGGCTGAGGTAAGAGGATTGCTTCAAATTTGAGTACAGTAAGTTCAAGGCCAGCCCAAATTGCATAGTGAGACTCAGTCTCACAAAAAACAGAAAAGAAAAAGAAGAGGAGAGGAGAGGGGAGGGAAGAGAAGGGGAGGGGAGAGAAAAGGAGAGGAGAGGAAAGGAGAGTAGAGGAGAGAAGAGGAAAAGAGAAGAAAAAAAACACATTTAATTCAAAAAGAAAGTCACAGACTAGACTTTCTTTAGACTTTCTTGACTATAGACATAGTCAAAGGAAGGAAAACAATACTCCATGCAACGGGAGCCCAGAAAAAAGCAGGGGTAGTTATTCTATTTGCAGACAAAGTGAATTTCAAACAAAGACTATGAGAAAAAGAAGGACACTACATCCTTGTAAAGAGAACAATTCAAGAGGAAGACATAACAACTGTACATATATATGCACCAATACCAATACCCCCAACTATATAAAACTAGTATTACCCTGATTGATGTGTTTTGAAATTCTGTTTTATTTTTTTCTTCTCTCTTTGAAATAAAATGCATTTGGAAAAAAATAATTAATTTTAATAGATATAAACAAATAAGTACCAAAACAATTGTAACGAGGACCTCAACACCCCACTGTCACAAATAGACCAACTAGACAAAAAAATCAACAAAGAAATATCAGAACTAAACTTCTGAACAAATGGTCTTAGTAGGTAAGTCCATAGAGCGTTCCAACCCACATCAGAATACAGGCTCTTCTCAATAGCACATGGGACATTCTCCAAAATAGACCACATGATACTCATGGAACATGCTTAAGTAAATGCAGAGAAACTAAAATTATCCCATGTGTATTATCAGACCATAGTGCAATGAAATTGGAAATCAATGGTAGAAACCACAAAAACTTCATAAACACATGGAAATTAACACCTTCTTGACAACCAATGGGTCCCAGATGAAATTAAAGAAGAAATTAGAAAGTTTCTATAATTAAATGATAATGCCAATACAACATATTAGAACTTGTGAGAAATGAGAGAATAGAGAGAAACAAGAAATGGAGAAATAAGATACTTCCATGACAAAGAAAACCTGAAGAAATTCATGACCACCAAACCAGCACTCCAAAATTATTCTGAAGAACATTCTAGAAAGAGATAAGGAGGGCCACGACTATAACAATGAAAGCATTTCTACAAGGGAAATTTATAGTGGTGAATTTCTATGTCAGAAAAACAGAGTGAGCTTGAATAAGTTATCTAGTGTTGAACTCCAACCTCCTAGAAAAAGAAAAGCAACTCAAGTCCAAAGCTCCTACAAGGAAAGAAATTATAAAGATCAGAGCAGAAATTAATGTAACTGAGACTAAGAAAAAAATACAAAGAATAAGTCAAGAGTTGGTTCTTTGAAAGATTAAATAAAATTGACTCTTGGCCAACCTTATCAAAAAAAGGAAAGAAAAGACTCAAATCTATGCAATGAGAAACAAAAAAAGTAAAATTACAAGAGATCAGGCAGAAATCCAGAAGATAATCAATACCTGTATAGACTGAGAACCTGTATTCTCAGGTAAAATGAAAAACACAGAAGAAGTGAACAAATTCCTAGATACATATGAATTATCAAAGCTGAATCAAGAAGATACAAAAATTCTATCCTTGAGCTAAATTTCTTAATGGTTCATAATTTTTAAAGTGTGTAATTAATATTATGCATATTGCCCCTTCTTCCATTCTTACCAGTATGTGTCCATTTGCAAAACAAAAATGCTAATAATCAGTAATAGTCCTATAAAAATGTCATTGATCTTTCTCTAACCTTAAAATTTTGTGATTACTGACCTCTGTTGTATTTATTCTAACCCTCCCTCAAAATTTTCTAGCCATTTTAAATATCAGCATCACCCTGGTATATTCACTGCTGTATGCACTATTTATTCTTTGTTACTGTTTTATGCCTTCATATTAGCAAAATATGAAATTCTATGAAGAAAAAAACTGATTTAAAAAAAATACTATCCCCTGTGTGTAGCAGGAAAAAAAATAGCTTGTTCTTAAGAACTTTCCCATCAACAATTTACTAGAAGAAGGTATACTTCTATCATTTTGATGTTTTTGTTAATGTTTCCAAACAATGTACTTTGAAATCAGAGTCATTTATCATTTTCATATACTTCTGATGCTCTTCACCACATTAGTGATCAGAAATGAGGTACAATTCTCCAAATCCCTGCTTGCAAGAGCTAAGTAGGACCTTACTGTAAGCTGAAGGGAGTTCTGCCCTAATTCATGGATTATAAAGAATGAACTGCTATTGGGTCTGATTAACTGTCAATGGATTATGGTGTGGTGTATCTAGAGGCTATTGAATACAACTTACAATGCTTAATAAAAATCTTTATCCTTTTAGTTAAAAAAGACGATACAAAAATGCTACATAAACCAGTATCGGTCTGACATTGAAGATGTAATTAAAAACCTACCGACAAAGAAAAGCCCAGGTTTTGACAGTCCCTGCTGAATTCTATAAGAAATTTATAAAAGACCTAATGCCACTACTTTTCAAGCTCTTCAATGAAATTGAAAGGGAAGCAATACCCCTAAATTCATTCCTGGAAGTAAGCATTACCCTGATACCAAAACCAGAGAAGCATTCAACCAAAAAAGAGAACTATAGGCCAATGTCCCTAACGAACATAGATGCAAAAATCCTCCATAAGGTATTGGCAAACAGAATGCAGCATATCATCAAGATTATACACCATGACCAATAGAATTCATCCCAGGAATGCAGAGATGGTTCAACATATGCAAATCAGTAAATGTAATACACCATACACTAACACAAAAACCATATGATCATCTCAATAGCTGCAGAAAAGCTTTTGACAAAGTTCAACAAACACTCATGATTAAAAAGAAAACTACAGAAAATTGGAATAGATAGCCTTTATCTCATTGATAAAAGCCACCTATGACAAATAAACAGTCAACTTCATACTAAATGGACAAAAACTAGAAGTTTTCACTCTAAAATCAGGAACAAGAAAAGGATGCCCATTATCACCACTCCTATATTCTAGAATATAGTTCTGAAAATGTTAGCCAGAGCAATTACACAAGAGAAAGAAATAAAAGAAATAAGGATATGAAAGGGAGAGTTTAAATTATCATTATTTGCAGAACACACGATACTCTAGAAGACCCCAAAAACTCCACCACAAGACCTCTAGACTTGATAACCAAATTCATTAGCGTATATAGATAGAAAGTCAACACTCAAAAATCAGTAGCATTTCTATACAAAAACAACAAACTTACTGAGAGAGAAATTAGAGGGAAAAACACCTTTTACAATAGTACCTGAAAACTGAAATACCTAGGAATCAATCCAACAAAGGAAGTAAGAAAACTCTATATTGAAAACTACATTAAAAGGAGATCCAATAGAATATCAGAAAATGGAAAGATACACCTTGTTCTTGAGGAGGAAGAACCAATATAGTGAAAATGTCATTCTTCCAAAATAGTTATACATTGAGGCAGGAGGACTGTTGTGAGTTCAAGACCAGCCTGGACAGCAATGTGAGCTCAAGACCAGCCTGAAGTACATAGTGAGACCCTGCCTCAAAAAGACCAAAAAACAAACAAACAAAAAAAAACCCCACAAAATAGTTATACATATGCTTACTTCAGCAGTAAATATACAAAACTGTTACACAGATTAAATGCAGTATCTAAATAATAGAATACCTCACAGAGTTAAAGAAAACAATCTTAAACTCTATTTGGAGAGACCTAGAATTGCAAAAGCAATTTTGGGCAACAAAGACAAGGCACAGGACATCACAATCCCTGACCTGAAATTACACTACAGAACTACTGCAATAAAAAAACAGCATAGTATAGCCAAAAAAAAACAAAAAAAAAACAAAAAACAAAACACAAGGACCTGAGGATCAATGGAACAGATTAAAAGATGTAGAAAAAACTCCAGAGACATTCAGCCACCTTATCTTTGACAACGGAGCCAAACACCTTCACTGAAAGAAAGACAGCCTCTTTAATAAACGGTGTTGGAGTAGGGCATGGTGTCACAAGCATGTAAACCCAGAACTCACCAGCTGAGGCAGGAGGATTGCCTGCACAACACAGTGAGTTTAAGGCCATCCTGAACAAGACCCTGTGTCAAAAAAACAAACAAACGAACGAACAAAAAAGATGCTGGAAAAACTGGCTTTCCACATGACAAACACTAAAACTAGACCCATATCTTTCACCATGCACTAAAGTAAAATGGAAATGGATCAAAGATCTAAAATTAAAACAGAAACAATCTGCTGACGGAATAGGTAGAACTCTGGAAGACATTGGTGAAGACAAAGACTTTAAGAACTAAATGTTGATAACACAGGAAATGTCCCAAAGAATCAACACCTGGGATCTCATTTTATTGAAAAACTTCTGCACAGCAAGAGAAACCACCAACAGAGTAAATACATAACCCACAGTGTGGGGAAAAAAATTTTAATTGCTGTTCTTCAGACAAAAGACTAATATCTAGAATATATAAAGAATTTAAAAAATCAGAACCCAAAATCTAAAGACCCAGTCCACAAATGGGTATCTGAAAATGTCTACTGCCATACCACCTTGGACACGCCCAATCTCATCTGAAATGAATAAACACTTCTCAGCTGAAGAAGTAGAAATAGAAAATAAATATTTGAAAAAATGTTCAACACCACTGGAGATTCGAGAGATGCAAATTAAAACAACACTGAGATTTCCTCTCATTCCAGAAAGAATGGCTATCATCAAGAAATCAACCAATAACAAATGCTGGCGAGACTGTGGGGGAAAAGGAACCCTCCTCCACTGTTGGTGGGAGTGTAGACTGGTGCAGCCTCTGTGGAAATCAGTGTGGAGATTCCTCATAAAACTAAAACTAGATGTTTCATTTGACCCATTCTTCCCAAAAGAATGAAAAGTGTCATATCACAGCAATATATGCAGATTCATGTTTATAGCAGCACAGTTTGTAACAGCTAAATCTTGGAAACAGCCCAAATGCTCATTAACAGATGAATGGATAAGGAAAATGTGGCTTTTTTATACAATGGAGTACCATTCTGCCATAAAGAAGGACAAGTTTGAGACATTTCTAGCTAAATGGCTGCACCTTGAGACCACACTCTTAAGTGAAATGAATTGGACACATGTTTAAATACTGCAATGTTTCTCTGGTGTGAGAAACCAAAAGTATAAATAAGGACCAAAATGTGTAACAGATATTGGGTAATAGGAAGAAAATGTTCCAATGAGAAGGGGAATAAGAGAGGAAGGAAGGGAAAAGGAAGGAAGGGAAAAGAAAAAAGAATAGAAGGAAAAAATGGAAACAAAGCTTTTGTAAATAAGGTAGGAAAGAGAAGTTGAAGAAAGGGGAGGGAATGAGAAAAAAAAAGAAGCACCAAGATACATCATGTATAGGTTCGAATTATCTATGATGAATGCTATCATTATGTGTGTCTAAAATGTACCAAAAATTTTTAATTAAAAAAAAAACATATATAGAGATAGAATATCAATTAAATTTTATATATATATAATTTTTTACATGTATAGTTGGTTTTGGAGACAAGGCCTCACTATGTAGTTCAGGCTGACCTCAAACTCCCAATGATCTCCTGGCTCAGCCTCCCAAATGCTGAGATTACAGGTGTGTGGCGCCATGCCCAGCTATATTTTAAGTTACTTTATATTCCATTTATATGCCTGACAGCAACATAATCAAGCTCTGCTATATTGAAATAATCTTTTATATAAATCAACTTACACTACAGTTTTCAGGTGGAACTAGAAGTTGAGTAATCTCACCACCATGAACACAGAAGATATGTTTCATTTCTCCAGAAAATATGTCCCAAATTATGACTGAAAAATCCACGCCTCCAGATATCAGGTATCTCTGATCATAGCGAGCTGAGACCTGATGCGGATACAGCAAACACGTGACTTTGTTCCGATGACCGCGAAGCGTTCTGTGAGGTGGCCAACCTGTGAACAAGTTTTGAATGTAAAATGGGAAAAGTACAGTCTTAAAGAGTTTCAACAAAAAAACATAAACATGAAATATCAGAAGAGCTATAAAGTCTATCACAGAAAAAGCTTCCAATTTTATCTTCTAAAACTACTGTGCCCAATAGAGCGGACAGTAGCTGCACAAGACTATGGAGCCCTTGAAACAGTGCTAATCCAAGCTCACATGTGCTGTAAATGTCAAATATTCATGAGATTTTAAAGAATTAGTTCAAAAAGAAATAATATAAAATATTTCACTAATAATTCCCATATCAATTACAAGTCAAAATGATAAATTATGCTATATTGTTATATAAAATACAGTATTTTAGTTAATTATTTTTTTACTTTTGAACATGGCTATCAGAAAATTACACACATGGATTACATTAAATTTCTAATGAACAGAACTGCTATAGAAGATTATCAGAGCCAGACGTGGTGGCGCACACCTTTAATCCCAGCACTCGGGAGGCTGAGGTAGGAGGAGCATTGTGAGTTCAAGACCAGCTTCGGCTACAAAGCAGGCACAAGGCCGGCCTGATCTACATAGTGCAACCATGTCTCAAAAAAATTAGGGCCAGGAGTTTGGCTCAGTGGCTTAAGCACCTGTCTGCCAGGTGCAAGGTTGTGCGTTTGATCCCCGGTGCCGCAAAAAAAAAAAAAAGAAGATTATCAGTGTTACTGATAATTCCTTACTAATCAGAAATAACTAATAAAGCAATAATAAAGCAATAAAACTATATTATTTCTTTAATATATGTCATTACAAGATATCTATCCAAATAACAAGCACTTAATATTTTATTTCCCCATTAAACTATCAACTACATAGCATATAACTACCCTGATTTTACTTGCTAAAAACAAAGTAGGCCAGACATGGTGGCATATGCCTGTAATCCCAGCACTTGGGAGGCTGAGGCAGGAGGATCACTGCCAAGTTCATGCCAGCCCAGGCTACAAAGTGAGTTCAAGGTCAGCCAGAACTGTATAGCTAAACCTTGTCTCAGAGAAACCAAAAAAAGAAAAAAAAAAAAAAAAAACACAGTAGAGACATTTTCAAGATTACAGTTCCAGAGTTCTCAAAACACTTGAAATGTGCAGATCTTTAGTGTACCTCTTCTGAGCATGTGTTCCCCTTGCAACAGCTGAACTATGGCTGTCTGCGTGGCAGGTACAATAATTATGCTTCCGTCTTCACGGCCACAAACGAGTCGTCCGTGTGCTGGTATGTACACACTTGCAGTGACTTTCAGAGGCTCCTTACTATTGGGGATCACACTCAGCTGATCTATGATTCCAGCAGGACAAGGATTCAGCTTATCAAATGCTTCTTGCAAACTAATAGAAGTTGTCATTTTCAACCCTGTAGAGATTTCATTTTGTTTAAAAGAAAAACATTTATGCATGTTAAAAAATTTAAAATATTAGAATGATGTTGATGGATTCAATAATACACCAAAAAATCACTTTCATCAAATATAATGATTAGAAAAAAGTTAGAGATGAATTTGTTATTCAGTCACCATCTAAAATGCTAAATTAAAAGAATTAATTGATTGTCACACATGATTTACTATTACCTTCTTCACCTTCCTGTTTATCAGTTATGTCTGATACATTCCAAATATTTAATCTTCCAGAAGAGTCACCCTGAATTAATAGTTTATGGAAATATTCCTTGTATCCATAGAAGAATCGAGTCACAGGAGGACAAACCAGCAACTGCCAAAAAAAGAAAAAAATTCAAATATCTTTAGGTATATTTTAAAAATATTTCATGCATTAATATTTTTTCAAATAAAGATGTTAGGTACTTTGCCTTAGGACCCAATTTTAAAAAGTATTAATAGCATGATTCTTCTACACTATCTTAATGTAATTGTGTAGTATTAATATGCATGCCAACTAATACTCAACCTAGTATTACATTCAAAAAATAAAAACCATTATTTATAATCTTTCTCTAAAATCAGTATTTATACCTTTTCTCTGCTTTATGAAAACTGGTTACAAACCACAAGGCAATTTATTTAATTGTTTATTATTAAATAATTAGTCCTGCCAGGTATTGTGGCACATGCCTATAAGCACCTATATTCCTGCCACTTGGGACAGCTGAGGCAGAAGGATCACTAGAGTTCAAGAGCAGCCTGGGCTATGTAGTGAGTTCAAGGTCAGTCTGAACTGCATAAGGAGACACTGTCTCTAAAAAAGTTTTAAAAATTGCATGGTTAGTCCAGAGATATACTAGTCTTTACCAAAGAAAAACATCTCTCCACTTACAGAGTTAAAAAACAGTACTTATTAATCCTACCTCTTTTGCTCTCAGGTAATTAGTCACTAAGAATAGCAGCAAAACTAAACTGACAAGCTTACATAATTAGAGAACCCTATTTTTTAATACATATATTTTCAACTAATAGTATAAGATCTTATTTGGTTATATTTACATAACCAATCTGAATCTAGCCTGGTAGGTTAGCTATGAACTATTAAGAGGAAAAACTACCTCTAAGTGCTTTATGTATATTTTCATTTTCTAAATAAATTATTTTTCAGCTTAAGATCTTGTGTCTTCAGTGATATCGCTTATTGATCAACACTAAATAGTGGTAAATTCCTAAAATCAAATTTTAGAGTATTAATTCACAAATACTAAAATATTGAAGCACACAATCTTAGTCTGAAAAACAATAATAGATTCCAGTTTTGATAATTATAGGTTACAAATAACCTAGCTACTGTACTTCACATTAGTTGTTTCACAAAAGGCACTCACCTTTACAAACTAGACATATTAACCAACTGCTTCATTTTGTTTGTCTGTTCTCCTTTTTTAATAGTACCAGGGATTGAACCCAGAGCCTTCGCACTGACCTACATCTTCTGACCCCTCTCCTTTTATTTTATGTTTGAGGCAGTGTCTCATTAAGTCCCTAAGATGGCCAGGCTGGGCTCAAAATCGCAATCCTCCTGCTTCAGCCTCCCAGAGTGCTGGTATTACAGACATGTTACACCATGCCCAGCTAAGTATTGAAATTTTAGTTGATAAACTACACATTTAACAAGAAATTGCTACTGCAGCTATGATGATAATATGCCAAATTTCAACATACAAATATTTTATACCACATACACATATGTTTTAATTTAAATTGTGTTAAGGAGCTTAAATTTAAAGGAAAATGATATACATGTTATTTTTTGTTTTGTTGAAGTAGAGTTTTATTTTGCTTTGTTTTGTTGTTGTTTTGGGTTTGGGGTTTTTTGTTTGTTTGTTTGTCTGTTTGAGACAAGGCCTCACTATGCAATTCATGCTACCCTTGAACTCGATATGCACGCTGGGCTAGCCTCAAACTCAGTGATCCTCCTGCCTCAGCCTCCTGAGTGCTGGGATTACAGCCACTATGCACCACCATGTCTGGCTGTAAGGTTTTTTATACAAGTCAGTATCTCTTGGTTCAACTGGAAGTGACTGTACAGGTTAGAGAGCAGTAAGTAGGAGTTTAAGAAGGTAAAAAACGGTTATGTTATAGAGGATCCTAATTGTACCTAGAGAGATAAGTTCTCTATATTCAAAATATTCATGGAAAAAATTGTCTTCTCTTCACCATCCCTCCCCATAAAGATGGGATGGATGTTCAGAATGATAAAACTGGGAAACCCAGGACATCAGTATAGGAAATTTTACTTCCAAAGCCAAAGCCTTTTTCTTACTGTTAACAGAATACAGAACTAAAAATTCAGTACTAGTGCTGTTATAGTTCCACCTTAAAGGGATATTAGCAGGCTTCTTGAAAACAATGGATTTTTATTTTATACAGAAAAAAATTTTTTCTGCACAAAAAATATGTTTTTAGGAAGCTACTGCACTGACCTGTTGAAGTAATAAACTATTAGTCAGCATCATTATGATAATCATTGCCCTCATGAAACTGCATGCAATGTTTTAAATGCATAAATATACACTAGACTTACAATGTCAATATGAATTTTATCAAAAAGTCAACTCCCATGTGTAACCAGCATAAGATCATTTGTACTCCTAAGGAAAATGAATGCTATTTTATTGGTATAATGTGTATTTTTAAACAAGCAAAGTATAAAAATCTGCTTATAACTGACCCTATCAAAATGTCCCACAATATCTAACATAGGGCCTTGAATTGTATTGAATTTTTCAAGTGCTTAGCTACCAAAAGACACCAATTAAGACAGTTGCGGAAAGTTTTTAATGCAACTATCAAATGTAAATGACACCCAAAGAATTTTACCTCTTTATCTTTCCGATCCAAGAAGCTATGTTGTACCGGGGGTATTAAATTTTCAACTGCTTTCCCCACATCACTGCGGAAGGAATCACTAGCTGGAAGGCAACTGAAAATAGGAAAAACCAAACATTCACTTAAAACACTGACATTAAATACTGTATCATTTCATATGATAATAAGGCTTCAAGACAACACTCAAAACAAAGGATTTTCTGATTTTTATCTACTTTTTGAAACAGTATGGTGCTATTTAGCCCAGGCTGGCCTTCTACTCATGGTGATCCTCCTGCCTCAGCCTCCTGAGTGCTGGGATTACAGCTATATACCACCATGCCCAGTGAATCTTACTTTTAATTAAAGTTCTAACTTCTTATTTACTACATACCTGGCAGGTAGTTTGTAAATGTAACTTTGCCCATTTTCAGTCCAGATGATTACTTTATCTGCTGATACAAAGTCACCTCCAGTCCAAGTCTGTCCATTTTCACTAGGCCCAGAGCACAACAGGGAATAGTCTCCAGCGTCAAACACCTACAAGGAGTAAGAAATTCACAATCCACTCCATGCTGTTGTTCACACAGTGCACTGTACAGTGACATGCCAACTAAAAACAAAGCCACTTCAAGAAACTGAGCAAAACTCAGCCCATGAAAGTCTTATGTCTGACACAAAGACATCCTGCAGTGAACCCTGGGGCACAGTCACCTTCAAGAGAGATAAAAGAAGTGGGGCTCCAGCCATGTGCTACGGGCTCTCAATCTCAGGCAAAAGAACAAGAAGAAGTGAAGCAGGTGTATTCTCCTACACAGGAATGGAAATACTTGGACTTTATGTATAAGGAAGAAGTACTACATAAAGAACGGCAAGCATACCCATGTTTACAGTAGCACAATTCATAATAGCTAAATCTTGGAATATTGTTTTTAAATATGACATTTATACACATGGAGTACTAGTCTGCCATAAAAAAGAATAAACTCGAGTCATCTGTAAGAAAATGAATGTACCACGAGACCATAATGTTAAGTGAAATAAATCAGATGCACAAGCTTAAATATCACATGGTTTCTCTTATATGAGAAACCTAATGTATAAAGAGCAAAATAAAAGATAATAGAAAATAGAACATCTTTTGCAAAAAGAAGGGGCCAAGAGATGGAGAGAGGGAGAAGGGAGGGGAGAGAAAGGAGTTTAAAAAAGAATAAAGATGTGTTATGTACACATACCAACTCACTGGAAGGAATACAATCATTATGTACCACAAACATACTAATGAACAATAAAAACTGAAAAGAAAAAAAAAGGAAATAAAAAGAGAATGACAAGTAAAAGAGGATAATCTGGAATGCAGGTTTATGGCTCCTGTTTTATTTCTATTTTGGGTAATATTTCCAACCATAAACTCTAACAGATTGTTCCCCTAACAACAAGAAATTATCTTGCTTTACTTTATTTAATCAATGTTCTACAATATTAGAAATAGGAATTTAACAAATTCCATTTTCGTATTTACTAATTCTAGCATTTAAAGGTAAAGTCACCGGAATCACCAGCAACAGAGGGTACTGCCCTTACCTGGCCTTACTCTGCTAAGGCCCACCCATGTTGGCGAAGTGCCTTTATCATCACCATCTCCTAGGATCTTTAGAACCACTGCCTCAGATACGCAGGCAGGCTCCAGTGCGTCCGCCACGATGCCCATTTTACACACCAGAAACTGACACACCCAAGTGTTACATCACTTGCTCAAGATCATATGATGAAACTAGAATTGAAAACACTGGTCTTATAATTCCTAGCAGAACTGTTCCACCACTTTCAATATTTGACAAAAATACATTCCATATTGTTAAACTTTTCCCCAGAAGGAATGAGATTTGTTCATTGCTCACTGGCCCAGCTTTTATTTTGATTTTCTTTTTTTAAAATATGTGATTACTAAAAAAAAAAAAATTACTTATCAAAGCCTTGAAATGAGAAATAATTTCAGCTGAACTTGCCATGATTTGTTGTATTTACTAGCACTACATAATAGCCATGAAAACTTCAGAAAAGAATCATAAAGGGAGATTTGCCACCTAGCCCTATTATCTAGTAAAACAAGTGATAAAGTAACAGAAGTAAAGACAATATCATACTGTATTAATTCACAAATGGGTAGACAAATAATCAGTCTAAAAATAAATTTCAGTAATACTGTCTACCAATAAGGCATAATACAGACAAGTGAATTGCTCAACAAATGGCATCAGAAATAAGGGTGTCTGAATAAAATAAAAATAAAATTGAATCTACATCTCACAATTTATTCAAAATAAATTTCAGTTGAAAGAATCAGCTGGATGTGGTACTGCTCCCCTGTAACTCATAACACTCAGGAGGCTAAGGCAGAAGGATTGCCACGAGTTTAAGAACAGCTTCAGCAACATAGTGAGTTCAAGGCCAGTCTGGTCTATATAGGAAGACCCTGTCTCAAAAACAAAACAAATAAAATAAAATAAATAATCAGTCATATATGAGATAAAATCACATAATTAATAGGGAAAAGTGAAAGATTTTTTTCAAAATTTGTCTTGTGGTCAGGTGTCGTGGCACACACCTGTAATCCCAGCATTTGGGAGGCTGAGGCAAAAGAAAGTCTTAGAGTTCAAGGGCAGCCTGGGCTACATACTGAGTTCAAAGCCAGCCTGAACTACACAGGAAAACCCTTTTACCAAAAGAAAAAAGAATTATCTGTAGTAAGGACTTCTAAAGTATGTCATAAGTTTTAGAAACTATAAAAGAATATTTGATTATATTAAAATTTAAAACTTCATTATGGTAATAAAGAAGAAATTATTCCAGTGGGTTCTAGTACTATTGCAATATTGGTTTTCATATGTATTTCTTTGATGATTAATAAAGCTGAGTACCTTTATATATATTTACTGGCCATCTTAAGAGCTTGTTTGGAGGTCCTAGGAGGGGTACCCTGCTACTCATATACCCTTAACCAAGGAAACGTCCTCTTCTACCAAGCACACAGTTTCAGGAGGGTCGCACATGGAGTGGTGAGCGAGGAAGGGGACACCTGCCTCGCCAGCTACATCAGCCCAATCAACCCTGGTGATCAATGGGGTTACAGATGTCACAGGCAG
>RJWM01041526.1:0-14842 GCA_004363535.1 Dasyprocta punctata | reverse complement strand
CTCAACTTTCCTGAGTGCTGCAATTACAGGTGTGGACCACTACATCTGGCCAGCACCTTCTTGTCATTTCCCTTTAGAATGTGCTCTGTAGGTGTTTTTAATGCTTCTTGCCTGAAGGTGTTTCTGTGTGGTTCTGAAATTGAGCAACCTTAGCCACACCCAAATACAGAATGACTTGTCTATGATTGCTATTAAGAGTTTGACTAAATGGCTACAGAGTGAAGGATTAAAAGGAAAGGGACCTCAGGCAAAGATAGGCACATGCAGTCCTCTGGAGGGCGTGCTCCTACAGCTGGCCACAATGATAGCTGAGTGTGGACAGGCCAGTGTGAAGGGCCACTGACTAAGTTCTTTCCAGGTACTGTCCAGTAATCCGAGCACCTTGCTGACATCACCTAATTTAGCCATCACAGTGACTCTGACATCTCCCTGTTGATTGATGGGAAAACTAAGACAAGCAAAGAAAACTGCCTATGTATGCCATGTAGGCACGCATATATTCATTCATATATGAAGCACACTTGACAATGCTCCCAGCTTTGAGAATTTAAGATTTCTTCATTGCCTGGTTATATATTATTTGTGCACTTACATGTGTGTGTGTGTCTTGTATATGTCATGTTAAGCTGTATATACACAGTGTGTAAGTAGTTGTTGTAATGCAAAAGGCAGTTGACTTGTCTGGAGTGAACGATGTCAACTTCCACTGGTCACCACTTAATGGACAGTGAAGCAAGGAAAAGAAAACTCAGAAAGTGAGTTTATATAAAGGAGGGAGGAGGTGGGAGATTCCCGTGAAGAAGGAGTGTCCTTTCATTCATCTGTTCATTCACAAATGAGAAGAAAAGAGGGACGAGCAAAGGAAAGGAAGAGAAGATTTGCCTTACTATCATTAATTGTATTTTTCCCTTGCATTCTGATGTGTCACATTTCAAAATTTAGACAGAATTTTAAGACAGACAGTGCTAGATTGAACTGAAGATGAGAGGAGAAAGCGAGTATCCTCTCTTACCTGAGGTTGAGCTGTGTTGGGCTGGGCTGCTGGCCACGCCCATTACCCCCGCAGGTCCCAGAAAGCTCCCTGTGCTCCTGGCCTCCTGGGCCTCTGCAGACGTTGGTGGGGAGGGCTGAGTTTCCCATGGAGGCCCCCCAGGGGTTTTCTCTTCCATGGTCCGAGCCCTAGGTGTGGACAGCGTAGAAGTCTGTGTCTGTCTGTCCGCAGGCAACCATGGCGTTTCAGGCACTCTGCTGGTAGCTGTGCATTGAAAGCCACAGTCTCAATACACTCACTCTGCCACTCTGATTCATATATAAAGTTGCAGAGCCATGAAAATGCTACTAAGGGCAAATGCAATGGCTGTGCATAGCACTGGCAATCTAAGGGTTTAGACTTTACCCAGAACTGGAATAAATGACCAAGTGTATCTTGTCCCCTAAATACCGAAATTTATAAAATCCTCCAAATCCCGTAGACTCACAGTCTGCTATGGCATGTATTTGGGGTGGGTGGGCTCTGTGTCAAATTTATGAAATCCATTTCTAATCATGTGATATGGTGGAAAGTTATGGTGGTCTTTCCACAGTGGAATTTGAGGTGAAGCAGTCTGGAGACACAAGCTATGAACTTTGAGGCAAATTACCTCTTTCGGCTGTATCATTAAAATAGGGATAATCAAAACAATAGTTCCTTTCTAATGATTTCACAGAATTATCATCAGTTAGGACAAATATTCCCTAACTGACCTTTTAAAAATTGTTAAACTTTTAACATGTCACTCTTATGGTAGACATTAAAATCATCTTTCTCAAGTTTTACAAAACTAATCCCATTGGTGGATTTTATATCTATGAGTTAAGATGGGAAAAATTGCCAATTTTAAACCATCCATATTTTTTATTCAGTGCATGGTGCATTCATTCATGCATTTAAATATTCTCTTACACTAAATCTGACTTACGAACATTCGAGCTGCGAACTTTCACAAGTGTACTATGTAAGACTCACTTTGTTGGATACAAATGAATCTGACTTTCTAACTTTCTCCCAGAACTGAGCTTGTTCATAAATTGGGGGATCACTGTAATGCTCTTGTTAACATTTTATAGCTTCTCTTATATAAAACAGCACTTCTTTTCTTTCAAGTTTACAACTAGGCATTTTATGAAGTTCTTGTCTCAAGTAATCATACCTTTTCCCATATTACATGGGAAAGATTCCCAATTTTGTATCCTTGTCATGATGCCAGCTATAGTGAGTACACTTTGTGGCAAAGCTGAAAGTGTTCCAGCTAGTGAACTTTATTCCAGCTTCTCTCCCTCACTCGATCACCGTTTCCTTGTCTGCTGTTCTCATCTCCTTGGAGTCTCCTGCTACAGTGGGTAGGACCCCTCACCAGCTCCCCAGTTATAATAGTTCTTCCGTGATTGGGTCATGACAATAGTTATCTGTCTATGTCTCCTTTCTGCTCTGTGAGCTCAGGAAGGACAGGAAACATTTACAGAGCTGTGTTGTTACCTGCTAGCCTAGTAGTAGAGGCAAATTTATGTTTTGATGGGTGAGTGCATAAATGACTGAATTCTAATGGCTCTGGTTTTTTATTGGAGCAGACAATACAGACTCTTAATGAGAGAGATAACTCAGTTTTCTATGAATGTATTTCCAAATAGAAAACGAGAAGTTAATATGCATTTCGTGTGTGTAGAGACAGCCAGATCCCGAAACTTTATTCACTTGAAATGCTAGCTAAGGCAGGGGTGCAAAAGGATTTAAGGGTGGATCCGAAAGTGCTACCTAGTGACGGGAAAAAGCCAGGGAGATGGGCAGGTGTAAGTGTGGGGTAGGTAGAGGATGCTTGAGTAGATGCTGGGTATTATAGAGTGGCAATGCCTCTAGAACAGGATAAAAAATACTCAGTATATGCAGGAGACAAATAGTTAATACAAGAAAAAAATGTATAAGGGGATAGGAGGCAGCAAGGACTATGGAAAATGGGATAAAAGTGTCCCTCCTAGTTGGAGAAAGGGACACAAAACTTACTTAGCTCTAGTTGCTTGTTGCCATGGGAAAGAGGATCCAGGGTGGCCGTTTCTTTGCAAGAAACTCCAGAAATGCATATTTTTTTTAAAAAATAATGAAATGCTGTGTTTTCTAAACACATTATAACTAAATCCACATGAAGTACCTGAAGGTTGCAGTGGGATTTGGAAGATTTTCACTCACCCGGAGCAGCCGACACGCTGCTTGTAAACGTGTAGTTGATGACGGGGGATTTCTCTGCCATCTCCCAGAAATCAGAAAGGTTCCTTCCTGCAAAAATCACAGCCAGAGGATGGGCTCTGGTGCTCCCGTGCTGAGTGGACATCCCGAGTGCTTTTTGAGGATGCAGCCACTCACCCGCTCTCCCGGCCATCACGCAGATGAAGATGCAGTCAGGTTCTTCGGTCTGACTCACTGGGGGATGAATAAGAACACAATAGGATTTAGCAAGGAGGCTGGAGCTATACATCTTTGACTAGAATGAAAACAAAGTTGGAAGTACCTAGGTCAGGATGACACAGGAAAACCAGACTAACTCCTTCTTCCAGAGGTAGCTGTGAGCTTCTGATTTCTTTTTTTAAATTTGTTTGGCAGGGTGAAGGAAGAGGGAGATGGTGCAGTGTAGCGTCATGGCTAACAGCACGGCCCCCGGGGTCAGTTTCCGGGGTTACAACATGGACTCTGCCACTTGCCTCCTCTGTACCACACAAATGAATGAGCTGTTTGACTTCTCCAGGGCTCCATTTACTCATCTTTAAAATAGTGAAAATTTAAATCCCATAATCTTTTTATTTTTGATTCCCAAGTTCCCAGACTTCTGTAACTGGATAAGTTAGGAGTTTGGTACCACCATTTATCTGGTGGCAAGATCTGACCTGCCAGACACGAGGTTAATAAAGTGTTTATTCCACTGAAGGATCAGCCACTTTGTTAAACAAACGGTGATGTGTTTGGTTACAGCAGGCTTCCTTGGATGTTGCTGGAGGTGTTGCATCAATATAGCATAGACACTCTAGACACTCTAGACTTCAAAAGACTAAACACCTTTGAATTCCTAGAGATTTGCCCCTGAAGATGCTGCTTAGTAGGCTGTGAACCTGTGGCTGCAGGTTCCTCACTGAATGACTATGAGCGTCCAGTGACATAGTACGGGTGAAGTGCTGGCAGATGGAAGGGAATGGTGAATGGTCGTAATAGTAATCATTGTTATTGTGCATGTGATACTATTTATATAGTGACCAAAGCACTGTAATTGGGCTGAGAGCCTGATTTCTTGGATTAGAATTCTGTCTCTGCTGAGTAATCTTAGACAAATTACTTACTTTTCTGTACCATGGTTTTCTTAACTGCAAAGTGGGTATAAATGTAGTAGCTACCCTATGAGATTGTAGTGAGAATCCAATGAGGGAATGTATAGGAAGCCCTTAGAAGAATTCCTGAAACCTAATGGTACCTTTGGTGGTTTTTTTCTCCCTCCCTCCAGCTTGTGCATATACAGCTGTTCCATGGTATAAAGCATCATCTTTCTGCTGAGATCAACTGTTAGGCTCTTGTCTATATCTGTGCTTTTCAAAGTGTATCTGTGGGAAAGTCTGATTCACCCTGGACTTTTCAGAAGCCCCTCATAAACAAGGTGCACCTTTTAAAACTGTACTTTAAGGACACATTTAGGCTCCACAGAGCTCTGAGCGAAATGACCACCTTCCTTGGATCCCATTTTGCTCATCTTTCAAAGGGGAATCCAGCTCTTCCCCAGAACCTGTTTCCTCGAGTCTGCCTCTATTCTCCTAACTCTAGTGTTGGATTTACCCTCCAATTTTCTGGATACCAGAAGCAGCTCTGACTGAAAGATGGTGCTTCAAGTGCTGTATTAGAAACTAGAGTATCTTGGCCCATGGTCTAAGCAGAGTGAACATAACAGCTCCTGGCAGTCTGGCCTGCCTGGGACTGACATGGGGAAAACAACCCTGCTGGATTTTATTCCACGGGGATCTTCCAGTTAGCTTACCTGAGAGGAGGGAGGTGGACCTGAAAACCTCTGTGAGGGAGCCAGTGGAGTTCCCCACGACGTCCACCAGGAGGGCTGTGAAATCTGTGAGATAGATAGGGGAGGTCTTGATTTCTGATTCAGAGACTGAGGGGGAAGGGGTTGCATTTGGGTTTCCCAGAATAGGTTTTACAAGTCTGATTTTGTTTAATGTATCGAGTAAGAATAATAATCATATTTAAAAACCCCGTACTAATCCTGAAACGAAAGTAAAATTTCAGGCAGGTATGAAACGTTGGGGTCCACCATTATCATCCTTTTTTTGCCCATCCATTGCTCTCTCCCTATCTCTCTTCTCTACTAACACCACAGAGCCACAAAAGGCTGCATTGCTGAATAATAGTTTTTCTCCATTACTTCATCTATTTATTCCGGAATACTAAATCCACATGATAAGAAACAGAACTACATATATGTAAATATAAATATTGGAATTTTAAAATGCAATGTCAAATTTAGTGATGGGTTATACACTACAAACTATCAAAGTGAATATACCATTTATAATATCACCAGGAACTTCTTTTGCCCACTTTGTTAAGAGGGATGATAGAAAAATCTGGAAACTTTTTGTCACATTTCAAGTTGTAGAATGTTTGAGAGCTTTCTCTCTGAACAAAGTTTGGCTATCACCATTGCCCAACATGGTGGGCTCCACTGACCACTAACCAGGAAAAATTTCTCATCTATTTTTAATCAAACAGCTGCCAGCAACTTCTTTACTCATTTGTAGCTTTCCAGAGCCCAACACATTCTTGTTTGCAGAGTCCCAGACACCTGCTAGGTACTGGAGAACTTGGTAAAACATACAGAAGAAGATAAAGTTACTGATAATGAAAGATTCATAAGCAGCCTAGTGAATGCATCATTAAATTTCTTCATACAAGATCTATGAGCAAGATTTGGGAGCCAGACACCAACAATGGAGCCAGGTTCTGGCCAGGGATTAGGGAGAGGAGGGAACCTGTCCAAGGTCCTATAGTATGTGGCAGAGCTGGGATGTGAGCTGAGGTCTGCCTTGGGCCCAAGTGTCCCTCCACCTGATAGCCCCATCCCTTCTCTTAGCATGCACCCTCTTGCATTGCACCTGCTGTCAACTTTCCCTTGGGAACTGCTGACCCATATATTCATTAGACTTGGGAGAAAACCAGTCATTATGACTTCAAAGGTATTCTTTGTTTTGGCCATTCTCGAACTTTGGGGGAAGAGAACAAGAAGTCAATGTGAAGCAAGCCTTCCCTTTGAGTTGGCACCATGTGCAGGCCACTGCGGAGAGATCCAGATGCCAGTCTCTTCTGGTGTGTGGGCTGGGAAAGAAGAACAGCCAACCTCACCCCCTCTCTGTAAGTGATTGACTGACCCAGAGAAACACAGGCTGCGATGATAGCTAATGAGGTAAAACACAATTTAATGGTTGTAGTGTTTAGTGTTTCACTGACCTTGCAGGCCTAAAGCTGGTAGTTTAATCATCAATTCAGAGGATAACAATATGCAGTGTAGCATCTATGGGGCATCTCCTTCTGAAAGTAGTAGCCTTTGTGAAGTCCTGTATCATTTTCATTGTTTTGTTGGGTTGGGTTTTTGTTTTTTTTTTTTGGTACCAGGGATCAAACTCACAACCTCATGCCTGCCAGGCAAGCGCTTGTGCCGCTGAGCTAAATCCCTGCCCCTATTAGGTTGAATTTTATTCTGTTTTGTTTTGTTTGACTTTATTATAATCAATGGCATGGGCAGCTATTTAAGAAATAACAAAATATATCATGGTAGCCATTTTGGATTTACTATTATCTTGTTTTGAAGTCCTTTACTGCACTCATTGTTTTGTTTTTATTGGTTCTATTCCATTCTGTTTTGTTTGATTTTTACTATGTCTAAAGGTACCTGCAGCTATTTTGAAGACAAGAGGCACTATGGTAACCATTGTTGATTTTCTATTATCTTGTTTTGAAGTCCTGTGTCACTTACACTGGTTTGTTTTGATTGGCTTTATTCTGCTTTATTTTGCTTGCTTTTATTCTCTTTAAAATAAACTTTTAAAAAAGGTATCCTTTGTTTTTATGAATCTATTTAATATGCTACCAATGCCCATAGATGAATTATTTCTGATCATCTTCATGTATAAACAGAAGTGAAGGAATACCTTTTTATTTTTTCCAATCCAATTGGTCGTGATTTAAGACTGTCTCTTAATACTCAGTGTTGTCAATGGTGTGGAAAAATAGATACATTCAAACTTTGTTCATAAAAGTGTAAATTTATGAAAGACTTTTAGGAGAAAATTTAGTAGTTTCAATCACCACAAAATTGTTTGCCTGTCTGCCAACAATTCTCTCTCAAGGGCTTCATCCTATCAAGATAATTGGGCAAGCACTCCTAGGGATTTTACTCACAGGTGCTCATCACGTCATTGTTTGTAAGCATAAAATATCAGAAATAAGTTATACTTTCATCACTGGAAGGCAAATTAAGTAGATAGATTCTTTCAATGACTACCATAAGTTCATATAAAATAAGGCATATTTATACATATTTGGAATGAATCATTTTTATGACCTACTCTCTCAAATTCCTCTAAGAGAACATCAAATTGGGCATGTGTGGTTTAATGTAATAACTACATTTTCAAACTTTCTTTGCAGGTGTATGTGGCCATGACACTAAGTTCTATGCAAGGGGATACGAAAGGCGAAAGGTGAACAACTTCAATGCCACGTGTTTAGAGCATGGGCAGGCCTTCCGATTCTTTCCTCTCTGTCCTTGTAGCTGAAGCTTGAGGGCAACACGTTATAGAAGGTAGACCACAGACCAAAACGGTGGAGGGAGCCTGGGTCACCACACCATCAAACTTTCAGAGTCAGCTTACACTTCATGTATTAACCTCCACTTCCTGAAGCCACCCTGTTTTGGGATACTTAGAAGCCCAGCTTATCTTCTAAAATGTATTGTTGTATATAAAAGATAAATGGGTAGAGTGTTGGAGTACATAGGGAAGTTGGAGAAGTAGATTTTTGGCAGGAAGAATGAGTGGGTTAGATAGGTAGTTTAGGTGGTCTCGTATAGTGTTCATCAAACTACAAGAGTGATTGTCTATGGATGTTGGAACATAAAGTACGCTGGATTTTCTTGTTTATACTTGTCCATGTTGCATAGCATTTTGATGACACAATGCATCGTTTTTTTAAAAATCAAGAAAATGTGAACCACTTAATTTAAGGGTAAAAGAGAATATATGGAAATATGCATTCCAAGACCTGTATGTTAGAATTGAGAATATTTAAAAGAAAATGATCCAGATCTGAAGATCATCCATAAAGACATCCTCCTGAATGGTTTCAAGTAATGGTCAAATGTACAGGATCTCGCCATAGAAATCTGAGTAGGGCCCAACGGCAGGTGTGTTGCTCCCTGTTAAATGGTGGGGGCATCACTGTGGCTTGACACAGGCATGACAAGCCACCTCACCCATGGATAATGGTCTGGAGGATGAATTCTTTTCAAATAGTTGCTTCATTCATGTAGAAATATGTTCTACCTCATGGAGTAGAATTATAAACTTTCCCAAGGTAGATGTGACTTTTTAAATTTTATTTTTGTCTTTTATATACTGGGAAAGGGTTTCAGCTTGCTCAAAGCTTGGCCCTCAGCAGGAATTAATGAGATGGTGAGAAAGATGTAATTATGAAGATCTTTCTTCCTCTCAAAAGCATCTTGTTGATAAGATTTGCAGGGTGCCTTTAATAAGATAATAGATATCAAGTAGCCAGTCTGGCAAATGGTACTGATATTATAGTAAGTATTAGTAATTATTATCTTTAAACTTATCAGTGTTTGTTTCAGAAATTCCACTTTGGGAAATTTATCTTTATGAAAGCATTTGAAACAAGGTGAAGTTTTATATATGAAGATGCGCAGTGTTATTGACATTATAAACAATCTACAATCTACTCAGAAGCGTGACAGCAGTATGCTACAAAATATGTCTGCATTCATACATTACATACCCATTACAAATGCTCACAAAGAGCTTGCATGCCATGGAAAATGTTTTAATATTTGGTTAGGTGTAGGAAAAAACGTGGAGGTTCTGATTGCCTTTGATCCTTGTTTCCCTTCCAATCTACTCTTCTGTAAGTAGTCAGAGGAATCCTTTTATGCATGTAGCTGAAATCTTGCTGCTCCTCTGTCCAAATGATCACTGCCGCTTCCTTGTTAGTCAGAGTGAAAATTTAAATACTTGCAGTGGACCATAAACTTGCAAATGAACTAGAATGTAGACTGCCTAACCTGCCCTCACTTGATTTCACTTCTCACGATTCTAGCTTGGCTCATCTGCTCCAGCCAGACTGGTCTCTTCAGTCCTCTCACGGTGCTGCAGAGGCCTTTGCCTGGGACACCGTTCCAGGAACCACAGTGATGGCCCCTACTTCCTGAAGATAACCCCTCACTTCACTTCATTAGAGATTTCCCCACTACTCAACTCATGGAAGCATTCCCCATGGTCACAGTTCTTTTTCCCTTTCCTCCTGCTTTTTGACCCGTGGTCAGGTGATTAGTCCCTGTGTATTTGCAGTTTACATCTCAACTTTCCATCCTCTCCTCTGGAATCTCAATTCCGTGCCAGAGTAACATCCCATATGGCCTGAATGAAGAGTTGGTGAAGGATGAATTCATGGTTAGAGCTTATTTTTATTTCTGCTTTTCAGGGTGCTCTAAATATAAGGAACATGCAATACTTTTAATTTTAATTATACAAGTAACACATGAATTCACTCTTGCTGAAAAAAATATTCCTGATAATACAAGTTCTCTCTAATGGACAGTCTTCCACTCAAAAATATCGGCCCCATCTTTCCCAAAGTCAAAATGACCATAAAAGGTAAACATTTCAAATTGATTGAGGACATCTAGATAGTTATAAAACCACAACTAAAGACACTCAGAAAAGAGGACTTCCTGAAATGCTTCAGAAAGAGGCAATGATGTGGAATGACTGTGTTGGAAGCAAGGGGGGTGCTTTGAGGAGAATTAATGGCAACATTACTTTTACTTGAAAGTTTTCTAAAATTTAAACATTCACTGTATATTTTTGTCACTACTCACATATTAGACTATTTTGCTATGAGCAGCTATTTAGCTTTTTCCTGATTTTACAATGAAAAAATGCTGCATGAATATTTTTTCTTTCCTTTTGTGCACAGACAACTATTTCTCTATGACAAAACCAAGAAAAGAAACTTTCTGGGGCAATGAATGCACAAGTATTTAAGCACAGTAGACTTCACTGTATTTTCCTATTTTTCTATGAAAACAAAATATGTATATAAAAGAGCACTAGGTAAGTTGGGAACACTACAGGCTCATGGCTGGCTGCACCCACCTGATAGGTCATTGGTCCGATTATTGAGACAGTAGCAGAACCTTGTGGGGAATTTGGCTGGATCCACTGTCTTCAGATTAGAAACTGTGAAGAAAAAGGTCTTGCACAGCGATTCTGACAACTGTATTACCCTGCAGCCCCTCGTCCACCACTGTCACCAAGAAGAAGAGGCAGCCCCTACTCACTGTTGTAGATGGCCAGGGAAACCTTGTGGAAGGCAAAGGAACTGTAGGAGGTGATACTCAGCAGAGAGAAGAACCGCCTGCTACCTGTCCAAAGAAAGGGAGTAAAGGAAATAAACACCACATGTCTGCTAAGGAGGCAGTAAAGAAATGATGCTACAAGCAGGCAGATAAGCAAGTAATAGAAATTAACACTATCATAAACAAGATACAAAAATAAACACTAAAATTACAAAAAATTAAAAATAAGAAAAATAAAAACAAACCAAAATAAGAAATACAAAAACAAACCAAACCCAAACAGTATGCTGCACTTGGCCAGATGTTCTATCCAGAAACTCTGGCAACCTCCTAAATAGCAAGGTGTCTTGGTTTCCTAGGAGTCTTATTTTCTTGAGGCTGCTATAACAAATTTCCTCAAAGTTGGTGGCTCAAACAACAGATACTCAGGCTTTCACAGTTTTGGAGGCTGGCAGGGATGCTAATCTAGGAAGGTGGGTATGCCTAGGATCCTGAATTGTAAAGAACATCTTTAGCAACTTTTATTTGAACAAGTTTGTACCACATGGAGAAGGAATACAGTGGCTGAACCTTGGGTTTTGATGCATACAAGTCATCTACAGGACCCATTCTGCCTCAGCTTCCTGGGAATAACTTTATAGAGACCTTAATACCATACACTGGGTGGGGCCTAGGCTCTGCGCTACCTAAACTCTTTGGGAGAATGGGGTATGCACCAAAGCTTGAATACCCGCTACTCAGTTTCCTCGTGTTTCTCAGATGCTAAATGTCGTCATTACCACTTGGTGCGGCACAGGTGGTTACCTTTTAAAGCTCTGCTCAGCATCCTGTTCACAACATCGGTCAGGTTAAGTGCGGATAGATCAAAAGACCTTGCCGGCAACTCTGAAAGAGATCCAAGGACAGGGTTGGCAGAAGGCATTTCACAAACTTTAGGCAGATAATCTTTCCCCTTGGACATGTGCAGAACACATACCAAGTGTCAGGCATTAGAACTCTAAGACATGAAGCACTTCCTGTCAGGAACGCAGGAGACCATCACCAAGGACACACAGGGTGACAAAGAAGGCACTTATTTCCGTGTTTGCCTCATCTCTGCATTTGGGAAAACTGGAGATTGGTTGGTGGGGAGCCACAAGGCATCACAGGGGCTCTCCACAGCTCTGAAAGTAGAAGCCAATACCCTGCCTCACATTCACATCCCATGGGGACAATTTTTTAAAATTCCACAATTTGAGTGCTTGGGCTCCATTCTCTCAGGGATCCAGGTTTAGCAGACCTGGGCTATGACCCAAACATCAGTTTGGAAGAACAGAATCTCCCCAGGTATTGGCAGTAACCTTGCGGGGAGACACTGTTGGGTGAAGATCCCCTCTCTCCCAGCTGCTCCTCAAAGAGCTGGAAACAACAGGTGGCCAGGTGGAAATAGCAGCTGGTGCTCCTCTCTGTATTTTTTTACAACCATTTTTAAACTTTTGCTTTTGTTCAGATAATAATTTGAGAGATGGTGTCATCCCCACTGAGGGGCTTGGGAATGAATGTCCAGGACAGTGGGTGAATTTGCTTAGCAGTCCATCCTCTCTGCTGTGGGAAGATGCTAAACTGGAGACTCACCTGTGGAAGCAAGAAACGCCAGTCCTCCCTCCTTCCACTCTTCTGTAAGGACAGACCCTGGGAAGGGAGAAGTTTCCATGAGGGAAATGCAAGTCCCCATCTGAGCTCTGGGAGCTGGGAAAGCTTTGGGGGCTCTGAGGTTCAGCAGTGTAGGATCACTGGGGATGCCAAGGAAGGCAGTTCCCAGGATCCTCCTGAGCTAAGGCCTCACCTCCAGACTCTGATCTTCTTGGACTGGGTGAACCCTCGATACCCACTCTATACAAGCTATGAAAGCCGACTACAATGCTGAGGCTCTAATCTACCCAACTCTTTGACTTGGTTGGGAAACAGAGACTCAGACCAAAGAAGCAACTCATGTAACTTTGCACAGCTTCATAGTGGTATCTACAGGCTCAGAACCTGCATCCTAGAAATGCAGAAGAATGCCGTTCCAGATGGTCAGTCTCCTCACCTACCATAGTTGGCAAATTTCAGGCTATCAAATGAGAAAATTTCAAAGGCAATTTTAAAATATCAAAAGAATTCCATCCATTCATCCATCCATCCATCCACTCAACAGATACTCACTGAGGACCTAATAATATACTAGGAGTTGCGTGTGAACAAGTGAACCAGAAGTGACCTAGTCTCCACACAGAGCTTTCCATTTTGTGGTTTCAGAAGGAAGAAATTAATGGAGAATCACAGATGAGGAGCATCAGAATTGAGAAAAGCAGGTGATGTGAGCATTTGTACCACGGCAGTCACCTGACCTAGTGCGTGGAGAAGGCCTCCTCCTGGGATCAGTGATGGCAAACTGGAGGATATATAATCACACTGCACCTACAGTCAGCATTGCTGCAGTGACTGGATTCATGTGCATTCAGATGGAGGGAGGGGTTTTGGAGACATTTTATAAAAGGAAGGACCAAGGTACAGAGTCTGAACAGTGCACTGAATGTTCCAGAGTAAGTCAGAGTTTAGGGCTTGGTGACTCACCTGTTGGACCAAGGGCAGCCCCATCTTTTTCCTTCTTGACACCTTTGATTCCAGACACTGGAATAGAAGTCCTCATCAGTCAAATGAAATCCTGGAAGTGTTGCTCTCACAGCCCACAACATACTCAAAACTCATCTTGTCCAATGCTCCTTTGGAGGCACAGGAAACTAGGACTCAGAAAAGTGAAGAGATGTGCCTAAGTCCTGCCTCGGGCTAGTGACTGATGGAAAACTGAGACACAGCTATCACCGCACTCCTTCCCTGTTATTTTCTGCTGATTTCCACTTGCTTTCATGTCATTTTACTGTGCTAAGAACACTTAATACAAGATCTACACATAGCACGGTGCTTTTGAATATAGGCACCATGAACTTGTTCATTTGTAAAATTTAAACTATACTTGTTGAGCAAACAATTCTCCATGTCCTCCTGCATGCATCCCGGTGGACACCTTTACACTCTCTGATCTATGACTTGCTTAGATGTGTTACATGCTTGGTCATGCAGCATTTGGCCTGCGGTGCTGAGCTTCTTGCACTTAGCATGATGTTCTCTATGTGGTTGCAACAGGCAGACTTTTCTTCATTCCAAGACTGAATCTTATTTCATCATGTATGTGGAAACATATGCCGCATTTTCTTTATCTGTACATTCAGCACCCTGTTGAAACTGGGACCAAGTCAACTGTTGCCTGCTTGATTCAACTTGACCTTTTACAAGTTATCAAGGTTCTTGGTTAAATGCGAGAGTTTCTCTGATTATAGGTAGGCAGGGACTATGACTCCCCTAACCCACAATAAGGGTGCTGGAGGCAGAGAGGTTGTGTCACATCAAGAGGCAGTTTGGGACAGACATGGATTATGAAACTGGCCCAAAGCTGTCAAGCCACCTGTTGTGTGACTTGGGGAAGCCCACTCTGCGCTGGCGCTGGGAGTGGCACTGTGCCTCTCCATCCACCCTGCAGCTGCTCTGTGACCTGAGGGAGGCATCACTGCCTTGCTGGCCATGTGCCCTGGCAGCAGAGTCCCCACTGTAGGTGACAGTCAGGCTGGTCTGCATTCCAGACCTCCAACTGCAGGCTGCTGGGCTTGTGGGATTCTTATTCTTTCCAGGTACAATGGTGACACAGACCAGTCTTTCTTAGCAAGTATCGGTCTTGAATAGGTTCCTTTTATCAAAGAGAAACTATTTCTACCACCCCCTTTTTAAAATTACAAATCCTCGGGTGGACTTGTTAACAATCTTTGAAGTGCAAACTAGACACATCTTAAACACATGCTTCTCAATAAGACATTATAGACAAACTTTTTTCAAATAAATTGCTGGTCAGATTATATAAATTCATTGTTTTATTTATGAATAAAAAGACCCTTAACATAGAAAGTACCTGATCCTCTTTATGCTTCTCCATGGTTAATATTTTATCACCACTTATCCTTTAGCACTACTAGTTCAGGAATTGTCTGCATTCAAAGGGAAGAAAATTGGAATCTCAAACACAGTAAAGATTTATGGGAAATTAACCTACTTAAAATACTGGTACAAGTTGGGCGTGGTGGCACACACCTTTAATCTCAGCACTT
>RJWM01041525.1:0-14851 GCA_004363535.1 Dasyprocta punctata | reverse complement strand
TGCCACTTGGGCTATTAAGAGGTAGGGCTGGTTAAAACGGGTGTGCTACTAGCAGCATGATCTTAAAGGGTGTATTCTTATCCTGAGTTCCTCCTTTTTTGCTATACTTCCTGGCTGCTATACCTTAAGCAGTTTTCTACTACCATGCCCTTCAGCCATGCCATTTTTGTCTTGGAGCCAGCCAGCTATGCATGGATGAACAGACTTGTAAAACTATAGTCAAAGTAGATTTGGCCTCCTAAGTTTTGATGGTTTTGTCCCCACTATGAGAAAGTAATGAGTATAGTGTTCCAAAGTATACATAATTTTTGCTGAAATTAGTTCTGTAACCTATGTCCTACAGTGTAATCCCTTTCTCTTGCAGTGGTGAGAGGAGAGGGAGATTATTTTTAGCTATACAACAGATTAAAACTTATCTCACTTTCCCATCTCTCTCCAGTCCCTTTTACCTTTATCAAAAGCTAAGCCTTCATCAAAGTCAAATCCTGAATCTAGAGTCTGACCAGGGATGAAAGGCTGTAAGCCACACATGTAGACAGGTCACAGGGGTACCTGACTCAACATTGAACATGTTCAGCTAGTACTAGGAAGTTCCTACATTAATTAATGATAAATGATTATGAATGAGGAATTCCAGGGGTTTTATATGCTTTTCAGAACTGCTACTCTGTAAATCTGAGTAACACACAAATATATATTGGTAAGAACAAACAGCTTAAAATTAATTTCATTAATATTTTTCTTGCTGAATAGGACATACACCACAAAATTTAGGCTTTCCTTAATTGTTTCATACATGAGATACTTGTGAGAAATAGTGTAAAGCAGAAATTTGCACATTTTTCTGTGATTTTCCTGTGCCATTTATTGGTTATTCATTCAAGTAGACTGCTACCAAAAACTTGATTTACATTAACAGTGTCACAAAGATAATTTGCATTTCATTATTGCACTGTTGTGCTTCTTTCCCCTATGGATCCTCTATAATTGTGCTACAACCTCTTGTCTGTGACATCACTATTTCTCCTGGAGTACACACATCTCACAGCCTACACAGGTTGCTTAATGTTAATCTAGTGGCTAAAGATGCCTGATTTTGTTCACATTCTGCAAATCACTAGTGAGACTCTCAGTGCTACAACTTTTATCTTTTTTTGGGATTTGCACAAGTTATTAAAATCCTCTGTGTGATGCCTGGAGCCAGGAACACCACATGGTCAGTGGCTTATGATGAGAATCTAAGTTATATTTTTAGGTCTTTCAGTTGTTTCACTTTTCAAGGCTTCCTCTGAACAGCTGAGCCCTCATTGGCGGTGACTGAGCCCCATGGGTTCCCATTTTCAAGTACTTAAGCTCCTGTCGTGATTGATGCCATAGATGAAAATACATCAGTAGGCCTGATAGATGAAGTAGAAAATGTACATTTCTCCATTTAATAGCTGTGTGGCAGAGTATCTACTTCTGTATTTGATTGATAGTGAAGTCTACTTATTCTTAGGAGGGGGAAAAAGCAACTTCTGTAGAGAGAATAAAAGACGCCTTAAATTTAAAACAGGACTTCATTTTATATATGTGCTAATTTTTGGTCAAAGAATGTATGAGTTTTTATCACTTGCCTAGCTTTGCCCTACTTTATATTTGGTTAAGTAATCTCATTTAAATTTTGCTTACCTCTCCTTTTCAAGCTTTGAGAATACTTAAGTTTGTCATCTGAGAGTGCTGAGAGGTTCATAAAATGTTTTGCCATCTATTGGCACTACTACAACTATGCTTCAGTATCATTTCAAATTAAGCTGGATTATCATGGTTATAATAAATTGTTAGCTGATAACTTAGAGAATCCTTTGCATATAATTAGCATGCAACTGTATTTCTACTCAAATACTATCACAACCAAATAACATATTGCTGTTCATATAAGGTTATGATTATAGGGATATATGTCATAAGAATATAAAATAAATTGCTAGCATTTATCTCACACTGACTAAAAGTTAAGACAGTTTGGTATGGCTACTTCTGTTTTTATATTGCATCTTTTCCCTTATACATTTCAAAATTTACCAGGTATTTGTAAATCTACAAGTATTTGTTAAGTACAGTTATTTGAAAACAAAAAGTCTTAATATATCTGTACTAGTTACTGGAAAAATGGACTGAAAAGAGATATGCACTGTGCTAGTCAACTTTCTGTCACTGTTACAAAATGCCTAAGAAAATCAGCTTTTAAGGAAGAAATGCCTTATTTTGATTCATGGTTTCAGAACTTTTAATCCATGATTGGTTGGCTCTGTTTGTTTTACCTGTGGCAAGGCAGCACATCATAGCAGGGGTACAGATAGCTGCTCAGTTCATGGTGACTGGAAAGCAGAATAGAGAAGATGGCCTGGGATCCCAATAACCCTTTCAAGGGTAGACTTCAGTGACTGAATTTCCTTCCACTGTGCTTTACATCCCACAGGTTCTCTTATCTCCCATAGGGCTACCACCGGTGACCAAGACTTTAGCATATGGGTCTGTAGAGCACATTTAAGATGCAAACCATAAAATACACCAAAATATTTTATTAGTGTATAGGTTTCTTTTTTTACAGTTTGTGCCAGGTAAGAGGGAATGACATTTTCCCCCATTTATAGGTCAAAAATGCTTTCAAGAAAAATCCCTATTATGCAATGTTGTAGGATCTAAAAATGTACCAAAGAGACTCCAGAGCATAGTATTACCTTCATCCATCTATTCTAATGCCAAATCTGGCACTAAAATTTTTGGTTTAAATCTAATACTGATTTAAAGAAATATGATCCTTGGCAAGAATATTAACTAAAATTAGATGCTGTAAGTTCCTCTGATGTCAATTTGTGAAGTCATAGGTCAGAAACTTTTCTACTTGTAGAAGTAATATAGTTCTTGTTTTCATATTTTCAGCTAAGGTATGTTTTAGGCTATCTTGACAAAAGGAAATTGATTTCTTAGTGTATTTTTTTTTTTTTAAAAAAGAAGTCCTGTTTGACCTATAAGACTGTTAGACTGAGAGTTAGACAGTGAGTGAGATGTGGCAAACTCAGCAGAGGATCGTGTGCCCCCACTGAGAGCTCAGACAGTTCTCAGATGATTTGAAAACACTTGACCAGTGCTAAACATACCTGGTCAAGTTGAGGTTCTAGAACTCTGGTTAATATTTTTAATATTACTAATTAGATGGTTAGTTGTAAGGTGTAGCTTTCCAATTTTGCCATATAGCTATCTGTCCACTGGAGCTGTTCTACAGTGTATAGACATTAAGCAATATGTACCACTTGCTAGGGGTTAGTGTCATGTTTATTGATTATCTGTTATGTTTCCTTTACTAGGCTTCATTGACAAGGTTGAATGATCCATATAAATGGACCCTATTCTAGAAAGACATGTGATTCTTTGTAGATTGTGATTCAGTGAAATGTGTCAGCTGGTATCCATTGTTTATGCAATATCCATTTGCTTTTTATTTTTAACTAATAAACTCCAATTTTGTTCCAGGTACCAATCTGTGAAATTAAATGTCTATTTCCCAGACTTTTTTTTTTTTTTTTGCAGTAAAGGTTTCCATGTGATTCAGCTAAAACCAAAGATAAATAAACTAAAATTGGATGAGATATTTAAAAAGGTTTCTTTCATCTTTTCATTTCCTTCTTTCTTTTGGATGGAAAACCAATTTGATGGGTATAACTGTTGCTTCCATCTTACAAACGTGAGTAAAATATTAAGAGATTCCACAATGAAGCCTGCATCATACATCCCCAGTCTTAAGCTGAGAACAGCCTATTTCAAAAATTTTGTCATACAGAGTACAAGGTAATTATGCATGTGCGCATACAATATGATTATGGATTTGCTTGTGTTTTCATCTATTCACAAACCAATAATACCATCACTGAGAGGCTGGGCATAGTGGCATGTGCCTTTAATCCTAGCACCTGGGAGGTAGGGGCAGGAGGATCCCTGAGAGTTCAAAGCTAACCTGAGGTATACAGTGAGTTCAAGGTCAGTTTGGACTACATAGCAAGACTGTGTCTCAAAACACAAAGTAAAACAAAAACAAAAACTAAAACCAGTATCCTTGACTAACATAGTCCCAAGGAATGTTGGAGATGACAAGAATAAAGTTAATTGTGGTACCTTACTCACTAAATGAATTGATGAACTTAGGTTAAAATACTACTTTTTTCATAACTTCTTAGATATTCTGATATACTGATTAATTTTTTCTATAATATGAAATCTCTTATAATGTTCCAAATGGATGAGGGGTTTAAAAATTGAGAGTTTGTTTTGGGACTTGTGCCCCATAGCATAAAGAATAATGAAGAGAATGCTCAAATGTAGAAATTAACTTAATATAGGAAAAGAAAAGATACGTGCAAAATTTTTGTTGGTTCCTTAACTACATTATTTTTGATTAACTTATTTTCAACATTCACTGATTTATTTACACTAATTCATTCAAGTCTTTCTTGATTTGTGTGTTCAACTTATTTTTGAACATTTGACCAATTGGAAGAGCAATATTACCTGGTTCAAAATTCAAAACAAACAAAAACAAGGAATTAAAATAAGCATTACATTTACAAGCTCTGTGCTATAATTAACTGAGTTAATTGGCCATAAACCAGACTTATTAAAGTTTATGTGTATACTGTAGATAGCCCTTTTCTAAATTATGTTGAAAATATCTAAACATAATGGCTATCAAATTGAAAATGCAATTTTGCTAATACATTTTGCATTTTTTACCTCTGTGGTGAGCTATGGCTGTCTCCAGGCAGGCAGGGCCAGATGTGTGTCTGTCCACCTTCCCTTGTTCAGTCATGAACCTTGGGGGTGAGCCCTCGAAGGCCCTAACACTCAGTTGCTGGGCAGACACCATATGCGGGCCAGGTAGGAATCCGGAATCTGTGGCAATCAGTACTTACAGGAATTTGCTGTACCTAATTTTCATCAAATCCCTGTGTTTAAAATGAAGCTGTAAAGTGTATCTCTATTGCAGTTCAGTTTCCTGATATTCCTCTCTTTAATCATACAAAACTTTAAACAGGTAAAGAAAAAAGAATGCAGCCATTTCTTGAACCATAAAAATATTCAGACTGTTTTGTTTATTTATGTCTTTGGTTTTCCACATGGTGCAGGGTAGAATTTGAGTTCTGAAATATGATTATATTGTTGAGGAGTAGTTTCCTGCTTTCATAAAGGATTGGATGGAAATTATCTTGTATTTGAACCATAGGAAGATTAATCCTCAAGTGAAATATACTCTTGATTTTGGATATTCCAATTTCTAAGCTATATTTGGTCAGCTAAGAAGGAAACATGCTTTTCAAAATGAGGATTTGCAGCATGCATTTGTTCAGGAGGAAGGAACTAAGGTACGTAAAAAGAAGATGTTGTCAGATTACACATCTGGTATTGATGATTCTTTTTAAATCATTGTCTGACACAAGAGCATTCCAAAGCAAAGAGGTCTTAGTTCTGAAGATTTTAACTACTGGTGCTGTTTAGTAAATAATGGATGATGAATCTTGTTCATTTCAAGACACTAGAATTCATTGAAAAATGTTTTATTGTATTATGGGGATACATTTATATCACACCACCATTTAAAAGAGTTTACAAGTACACTAATGAAAAAAAGCAAAAATATTACTTTCTGTTACACAAAAATACTAATTAGCTTTTGCATTATTTTTGTTTCGTTTAAAGTGGTTTTTTTTGTCTTTTCAGTTATATAACACTCTCCCAAAAGTAACATATTTTAAACCATTTTGTGAAGCTGTGTCCCTGTGACAAATTTATCCTTAGTATTTTATTTTTGAGACAGCAATAGTTATTTTAAAGGTACATTTATATAAAGACATGTCTGTTTTTTACCATTAAATACAGTTGCAAAAAAATAAATAAAAATAAAAATAATGTTTTTCCTACCATGAAAAAAAATAAAGACATGTCTAATTCAGATATCATATATATGAGAAGAGCATACTTACAAAATTTGGAGGAACAATTATTTTTTTCTATAAGTAATAGGATTTTTTTTGGCAAAATTATCTCTAAAAGTTATTGTGACTGATAAAATGTACTTAGAGGCAGAAGTTTGAAAAATGTATTTGAAATACTGGACAGATCTGGAGACATTTGTTCATAGATGGAGGTTTTCTTTGATTGACATCTTTCCCCATATTCAATCAGACCCCACTTTAGCTCTTTCTTGCCCAAAGCTGATTATCCCATGTCAAAGGAACTGTATATAACTCTGAGCTCTGGTTCAAGCATTGTATTATATGTTTCTGCTGAGACACTGCATTGTGGTTTTATGCAACCATAATTTATGCCAAAAGTGCAAGGTTTTTGGCAGCAATGTATTAGTGGCTCTTGGCCCCAGAGCCAGACTTCCCTATCTTCTTGCATATTCTTTTGCTTAACTTCAATGCACTACATGGTTCTAATATCTGTCTGACTTCTAAGAAATTTATGCTTAAACCTATTGTTTTAAAATTATCTAATATATTTTTCCAGTGATGCTGATAGACAGAAATATAGTTGTGGTCATGAAAGTGTATTTTTGAGCTCTTCAATATAGAGGAGTTAAAGAAATCAGGGTTCTACTATTTTCTCACACACAAATTTTGTAACCACAGTTTTTTGTAGTTTGATTAGATTATCTGAGGTTGGCTTCCATATCCAATTCTATAAATTACATAACGTTACTTTAAACTATTTTAGTCACTTGCCTGAAGGTAAAATTGCAGAGATTGTCTTTTGACCTATGCTTTTCACTGTACAGTGTTGATTAAAAAAAAAACTTCATGAATATTGATCAGTTCACAATAATTCACTGAAATATACATGTTACTGATACTATTATAACTCTAGGAAATAGATAAGGAATGCTTATACAGTGAAATAGTCTCAATTCTAGTAGTAAGCAACATTTTCCAGACATGTGTAAAAAATACTACAAAAATTTATTTATAACTATAAAACCATTACAGGTTTTGAGAAATGAGTGAGCTTAATATAAAATACTAGGACTTTAAAATATTTCATATTTATGTTGTTTACTTTTCTTTAAATCCTTACAAACCAATTAAAGCCAAGCAATGACTGGATAGTAGGTAGAAAACCATATTTCAAATCCTTTCAGTGAACTAATAAAAAATTCATGCTCTTTTATAATACAGCATGAGCTGAAGCAGAATTACCAGGGATTGGCGGGAGAAGGCTATTCTTAGTACAAAGCATCTGTGTTTATTAAGTAAAATTTGTCATTATGACTGCAAGTTGATTTTGATCAAATTTATTATATCAGACTAATTTTTATTAATATTTCAAGATAAATTACAAAAGATTACATGGTAATGCTTTAATTCTCATTTTTAGAACTAGTTATCTATGAATATTGATTGTACAGTCGATGTTTATATATAAGATTGAAATCTATTGGAAAAGAAAAAGATTAATAATACAATAATTATATAAATTAATTACCTAAAGGTAAAATTAATGGAACTTCAATTTGATCTGCCAGGGGGAAAATAATAAAATAATTTATTAAAGTTGTCATAATCCTTATATTATCATTGGTAAAAATCTCATTTTTATTGATGTTATCCATCTTTAAGAGGTTTTCAGTTATATGTGAATAGGTTTTATATTGTAAGTTACTCTTTATATTTCATTTTATAGATGATGTATTGCTATGGTATTTCCTGATTAAAATATTAAATTTATTTTCTTTTTACACATGGTAATATACTTATTTACATGAACTTACAGTTGTGAAATAAAAAATTTAGCCTGTATTACTGAAGTAAAACCCTCTAAAGTATAACCATGATATTTTAAATTGAAATATGGCTTTATTAGCAGAGTTATTTTACATTGCATTGAAACACATAAATCATTAGAAAATTCATAGATTTATAAATTAAACACTTTAGAACTTGAGAGATGTGAATTTAAAATGATTTTCTTAAAAGATATAGAATATATAATTCGTTTAAGATTAAATGGAATTATATATATAAATGCCTTATAACCATACAATACTCAACATTTAAAACATTTAAAAATATGTTCAACAAGTTGCATAGATTTTTTTTCTGTGAAAGTAGCAGGAACTGACATTTTTCCTTTAATATCGTTACCCAAGAGAAGTTAGGCGGTTTTGCAGTTTGCTTCTCATACTAGCATTTAACAAATATACGTACTTACTACTCTAACGGGGCTTTATGCTTTAGCATAAAATCGTATAATTAGGTCCTGCTTCATGCCGTAAAACTTACAAATAACATAAGCATATGGAAAATAGTGTCTGTTCCATCCTTGGGTCAATGTGGACTGCACATTAATGTTTAATGGTTTCTTTATTTATTTGGTTCAGTTTTATCGCTCATGAACATGAGCGAGTAATTGCAGGAGTTTGAGCCAGACAAGCTTTCCCATATACCTCTGCCAGTGCACTGACCTGCAACACCCCTGGTATTTCATTCCTTGGCCTCTGCTAAGTGGAGTCTGCCAGTCATTTTAAATTGTGCCAAACTGCATAGCAGTTTTATGATGTGAAAAACATCCATTAAGTTCTAGTTTTTGTCTATATACCAGTTCACACTGCTTGTAAACAAAGTCAAATTTCAACCTCAGCCCAGAGAGTTGAACATTAAAGCAAGGAAAAAAAAAAGTTTGCAGAATCATTTTTTCTTTTTCTTAGCAAAGAAAATGAAATAATTTAACAAATGTAATGAAACATATTACATTTTTAGCCTTTCCAGGTCAATTAAAAAAAAAAAACAACAAAAAAAAAACGATGTAACTGAATTAGACCTGCATCAGGCCTCTGGTAAGCTTAAGTAAGAGATTGCCTCTGTGCATGTCTGTGTGTGTGTGTGTGTGTGTGTGTGTGTCTGTGTGTGTGTGTGTGGGGGGGCTTGTTCAAATTAAAAGGATGCTTTCTCCTTTTGTCTTGTAATAGAAAACAATTCTCATAAAGAATTTTCCTCAGACAGAAAGCTCTATTTACTTTGGAGATGGTTACTAGCTTATCTTCCATTCTCATTTTGTTTTATTTGCTTTGACTAATATTGATAATTCCTTTCTTATATCAAACAGGTAAAGAAATTTACATCAATAAAGCTTTCATTTTGTTAAAAGTCTTGGGTAATATATTCAGGACAGAGCTCCTATAATTTTGCGTAACACTTTTAAAGGCAGAATAAACTCATCATATTTCTAAGAAAGATGGGAGAAACTACAAAACACATAGGTCAAGATAATATTTTACAAAGTAATTTCAAAGTTTATGTATATTAATATAAATAAATAAAAATATGTTTTCAAGAATGCTTATTAAAAATTTAGAATCTAAAATTTATCAGTTTATCCGTAAGGCAAGTAGTAATAAAAGATAAGTTAGTGGTTTTCTTTTCTTATTTTGTCTTTTTCATGTAAGACAGAATGGTGTTAGATGTTCTTGCCAGGTGCATTCAAACTAGTTGAGGGTAAAGGACTTTGGACTGATGACCCACAATTCCTGACCTTTACAATGAACACTAATTGATAATATTTTTTTTTTTACCGAGTTTGCTTAACTGTTCTGAGTTAATTTGGCTGAACATGAAGAGTTTCAGAGGAGGATTACAGTAACTGTTGCTTAAATGACTCACAGAGTGATGATTATTATAGGTACACTACAGAGACTGGATGAACCCATTGCCCAGAATTTGTTTATAATGTCAGGGCCGATTATCCCACAGATACATCAAGAAGTGATAAATCCTCAATGACTTACGAGTCTTTCTGAGTGAAGCAGGGCAGCCTGCAAAGCAGCTATGAAAATGGCTTGAGAGAGACACATGAGGGGCACCGGCCACGAGGTTTTATGGTGGAGCGGGGTAGGAATCAGAACAAGGGGGCTGCATCCCAAGAGACAGGAGTTTTGTGTAATGTTGACTTTAAGCTGGCACCAAAAGATAGAACACCTAGGTTTTTGTACCAGCTTACCCATACATGAGACTAAAAGGGAAGGGAGTTATGGGATTTAAAAGCAACCAGCAAACAACAAAATGAAGTTAGACTGTTCTATGGATAACAATGATAAATTCAAATGGTCTTAGGAGTATTGTCCCTCATTCCACTTTTAGAAATCATTACGAGATGGGAATGGAGAGAAAGGGGTGTTCCCAGTTCTCAGGAGCAGTTATTTGTAGAAGAAAATAGCACTTTCTGTCCTGGAAACAGCTAATGAAAAATCCTGTCTTCCTGGACAGTGTCTCAGAGAGCAGGCGAGAAGCCCAGGGAATGACTGTGTAATGCAGGGTGCTGCTTTGCGTTGGGATGGGAAAGTGTAAGTGATAAGGAAAGATAATAATGCATTAGTTCCATTCTTTGAGCATTTTTAAAATATCCTAAGCACTCTGGAAATAACAATAGCTTATCAAGTCCTCAAAAGCACCTGATGAGGTGGCTCCCATTTTACAGATGAACAAATTAAATACCAAATAGTTTTATCAAGAATCAGAAATCAAGATTTAAAACTCTATATGAATTACTCATTCTGAGATTATTGTTGCTATCTCAAAAACATATAATTTTTGTTTTCAGTCAATATTTGAAAGCATACGTATCTTATTAGTAGTAAATATCTTTTAAAAATTTACTGCTTTGCTTTATGCTGGTATATATTTCTAAGTGACAAAATATGGGAAAGGACTTTTTTCAGTTATTAGGGAATCTGGATTTATTGGGAAACGTCTAGAAATGGCCACAATACTTACAACACTTTCCTGTTTTATTTTAAGTAATGGTTCTGATAGTGTTGCTACTTTGTAAAATTTCAGTGGTTTGTTCTGAGTAATAAAGCTAAGCATAAAATTGTGTCTTTCTGCAAATAGTCCTATTTTCACATTTAAAAAACACTTAATATGTTAAGTGCTGCTTTACAGGAAATTTTGTATTAAAAACTTAAAGTTATGAGAAAATAAGGCAGAGTGAACTTCTTGTTTTAGACTATATATAAAGATTTAAGGTGTTAGTTGGGACTTTCAGTTGCAAGGTCTCTATCTTCAAAATGTAACTAAAATTACATTTGATACACAGTAAAACAATAAAATCTTACTTGATACTGTGGTTCTGATTGGAATTTAAAGTTTAAACAGAATTATAACTTTGAGAGCATTTATTGACTATGTCATATGTATGGTCTAGAGAATTTTATAAAATATAGGAGGCAGCAGTATGCCTGTCTACAAAAATACTTATTCTTATCTGGAAACCAAATATTTATAAGAACTTACATGAAAATATTCATAAAGAAATTCATAAAAAGTAAAGATTGTGTTTTTAAAAGTGGTAATATGATGCTCAGATGAGAGAGGTGTAGGTTAAACTAAGATTCTTCTTGAAAACAAGTGATTTTAGTGTTAGAATAGAAGCAAAAAAGTCATCATAGGTTCTTAGAACAGTGTAGAAATTAAGAGGGAGTTTTAGATGCTAGACAATATGTTGGGAGAGGTGCAAGAGGCAAGTAGAGAATAGAATGGATAATAGTATATCATGTATGCACATATGAAAACATCAGTGAATCCCATTAACTTGTAAAATTAATGTGTGTTAATATTAGTAATAATAAGTTCTGCATTAAAATAGATTGGAAAAATCTGAACACCATTCCTTGAAAAGAACAGAAAATACTGCCCTCAAGCCCAAACCTTGCATCCTTTTAAGGGAAGATTGCACTTCATTATTCTTATGATGAAATGAGATTTCTCACCTCCCATCTCCATGAGTATGTGCTCAAGACTAAAGACAAGCCAATCAGATTATCCTGTTTATCTGAACACAGTGATTGGTTAAATCTAAACACCATAATTCAAGCTTGGCCAATTCTCTTTCTCTCTTTTTTTTGGGGGGGGGTACCAGGGATAGAACTCATGACCTCGCGCTTGCCAGGCAGGCACCTGTGCCGCAGAGCTAAACCCACAGCCCAGCTGGGCCAATTCTAAGTTAAGCATCAATTAGAGCCATACAAAAAAATTTAAGAATGTGTCTTTCTAACATCCATGGCCATAGTATAATATTCTATTGTAGAATTCATGAAAATTCACTTGGGTTATCTTAATAAAACATAGATTAGTTAGGTACAACTGATTCAGTGAATCTGGATAGGAACCTGGAAATCATTATTTCTAATACAGATTTCTCAGTGGCATTGGACGTATACATACTTAAAGAATAATAAAAAGTATGAAATGATTGTTTTTGTTTAAGGCATATAAGATTTAATTATAAGATCACTTCTGTGAGGTGGTAAGAATTGTAGAATATTGTATTGGGTAATATGATTATGGATATAATAAAAAATTTAAAGGAGTGCTCAGTAAAGGAGAAAGTGGAAACATATTACTTAAATAATTGAAGGAAAAAGATGTAAAGAAAAGTAGGAAATGTTAGTGTATAAGGGAAAGAATAGATAAAAGGTTGACAGAAAAAAACTAAAGAGAAAATTGAATTAGATGCTAAAAATCAGTAGAGTTTCAATGTTAAGTTTTTTTAAAATTTTAAATCAATGCCCAACTTTTAGGTAACCATCTAATTTATTTACTGATTTGAGATTATGAAAACCAGTACAGCAACAGAAATTAATAGTGGCAGAAATAAGTTTGAAAATAAAAATACAGCACACAGAGTTTAGTTTTCAGATTTTTTAAACCATTGGAATTATAGCTGACATTAACAAATCAGTTAAATTTTTTGTTTGTGAAGAATACTAAATTGTGAGAGAGATCATATCAGCTCTATAATAAACTTTCAAGTCATTTAATTTTCAACAAAGCATCTTTCATATAAAAATGTGTTGTTCAACTGCATGTGCTAACTTAGTGTTTAGAATTTGATGGATTTCCTTATGCATCTTTATTTGTTCACAATAATCTTTTCTTTTCCCCTTTGGTACTGGGAATCAAACTCAGGACCTTGCACTTGCCAAGCAGGTGCTTATGACACTGAGCTATGTCTCTGGCCTGTTCACAATAATATTATAGTTTACTCTTAAGAATTCTTTCTGTCTGAAAAAAAGTGTGTGCTGCTCATACTATGAAAGGCTATTTCAGGACAGGAAAAGAAATGCCCAACTCAATTATGTGATAGTTGAGATTCCCCAAAAGACAAGGAACTTTGAAGCTTTCATTTGGAATTCTTAATAACATCACTGCTTTACTAGTTCCTGGTATATTTTAAACTTTAATAGCTGGAAATAAAGCATTTCAGATTACTAATTACATTTAAAAAAGAAGCAGTTGTGTCATGAAAGAGGACATGCTCTGATGGTAACATTCAAACCTCAGCTAGAACAAGAGTGCTGAGCTATTAACTATACATCTAATAAGACAACTGACATTTTGCTTAAGTTTTCTGTTCTCTATAGTTACCCAAGGCCCATATTTATGCAAGGAGAGCATTTTTCTGAAAGCAGGAAGAGTTTATCAGTATTGAGTATGCTTTACACTTGGAACTGCATAGCTCCAACAGAATGTAGTCAGGGAGCACACTGATGTAGCCACTCTCACTCTGCTTGTATGCTGGTTGAGTAAATAGACCCAACTAGGAGGACAGTAGAGAGCTTTCATGCAGTATTTTTAAAATTACGATTATCCAATTGCATATGTACATGAAAATGATAAAATTTTTGCATTGCTTTAGTTTTTAATTTTAAAAAGGTGTATTTTCATGACTAGGATTTATAGATCACAGAAAGGACAAGAAAAAAGGAGACAAGATGGGAGGTAGAAGAAACAAATAGGTTATGAGATTTGCAGGAAAACTTCTCTGAAACCTCCATCTTTTTAAATATTTAGTATCTATACACAGATGATGTTACATTTATACTACAGCTTTTTCCTAGTTTGTTATTTCAGTTTTTTCCTATATGTTTACACTGGGCACACATTTGGAGTTCACAGAACACACATATCCCCCCCTCCCATTCTCCCTTTGGAGACTTCTGATTGTGTAGATTAGGTTTTGGCATAGAAATCTGTGCTGTAATTTAGTGTAATCTTTCACTCACAAGTGATTCTGCTGTAAAAGGATTGCCAACCCCTGGAAAAACTAGATTATACTCCTTTTTCACTGTAATTGTTCCCACAGATCCTGATATTTGGTTTTTTAAGCCAAAAAACAACTGTTTGAGTATTAAGACAAACACACCTGTGTGAAACTTAGGTCTGCTTTCTCTCTGTGTGACAGTGCAGGCCATAAACAAGTAAAGGGGTATCTTGGGAGAGATTATATCAAATGCTTGGATTCACCTACAAAATGGAGAACTGCTGACATAATGTTAGATATCAATTTTCGACTTGCGCTGCAGTTTCCTAAAACTGAGATGAGCTACTGTTTTCTCTTACAATAAACTTTTATATGTAATGAAGAAAGTCAAGTGTATTATTCTTCTTTAATGGTTACCACCTATTACGTTCCTGTTAAATATCACTGTGACATTGTTATTGGCCTTTTATTTTCAAGGCTATAAACATTCTTGCTGTGGTGATTTGATCATTTCATTTTATGGGAAACAAGTGCATTTTCCTGTGCCCATTAGCAAAATGTGTCCTTGATAGATACTTTTTTCTCTTTTTGAAGAATTTGGCATACATCAAGCTCACCAAGTAAATGGCAGTATTGAAAAAAGCTCTTAACAGTAAATAGATGTAAATTTTCTAATGAATTAGCCACAAATCATAAAATATTTAGTTCGTTAAGGGAGAAAATGAGTAGTCAAAAAGATATCTGTGATGAAATTTGAGAATCATCAAGATGAAGGGAACTG
>RJWM01041524.1:0-14841 GCA_004363535.1 Dasyprocta punctata | reverse complement strand
AAAACCTAAGAAGTAGTTGGAGAGTGTTGCCTACATAACAGCTCACAGGTCTCTTTCAGTGAGGGGCAGATCTGAACACTTGCCATGAACTTTGGGTATGCAAATAATGGTCTTGAATCCCTCCTTTTCTGACCTTAACCAGCCCAGGTTACCCTTCCTCTTCTTCGAAAAGGCAGCAGTGTGGTCTGAAGTGGCAGGCGTGGTGGAGAGGCACTGCACTGACAACTGGCTGCACTCGTATCAGGGTGGAGAATGGTGGCTTGATGGACAGCGAGGACACTGCAGCAAACTATTCCAGTTATTGTGGTGCTAAAGGGAGGCTATGGAAAGGGACAGACAGCTGCTGGCCAAACCACACACTCCCTCCAACTGGCAGGGGGAAATGAGTCACATTCCTCATCTGCCTCAGTTTTACCCTGCCACCGATTCCAAACATGAAGTGCTGTCACAGGCCAAATGCAACCAAGTCAATCAATTTTGGACTGAAACTTTTAAAACTGTAAGCCAAACTTTCTCTTTTTGTAAGCTGATTGTCTCAGTTATTCACACTAGTGACAGAAGACTAACACATAAAGCAACATCTCTGTTCTTCATGCAGTCAGTTTGCAGCCTATATTACCAGGAAGGAAAACCAAGAGGCTCAGTGGTTTTACTATAGTGTAGAAATAGGAACTAGACTTTGAGGCCAATGCAGAAATAGCTACCAAGGCAGTGTAAGAAAATTGTGAGGTTATTGAAAGGATGAACTCCAGAAATCTCGAGGTGCATTCACTGAACTTTTTTGCTGAAGACTGATCTGCCATTTTTGATTTACTAGATTATGTCATCATTTTGTGGTGGCAGAGATAAACATGCTGATTTTGTTGCCTTGATAAAGAGTTTTCATAGCTAATTTTATTATTTTCACATTGACATTTTGATGAGACATTTGACTTTAAAGCTGATGCTGATGGGTTAAGACTGTGGTGGCAATTCGGACAACATGAATGAGTATTTGTTCATGTAAGAAGGATATCAATTTTATGTTTCCAGAGGAAGAATACTATGAATCCTCTCAAAATTTACATCTTGAGTGCACAATATATTGGTAATTAGAGAAGAAACCTTTAAGAGGTCATGAAGATGGAACCATAGTGATAGTATTACAGTCCATATTAATAATCACAGCCCATTCCCTGAGAAATGAGATTCATGACATTCCCCATAAATCTCTTGGTCTTTTATAATTTGATTTACTTTTCTAATAATCACAAGTAATCACCAATAACGAGTTTTCTTAGAGAGCAAATATCTCTGATTTTTTCTTCCTTTACCTAGCTTGAGTCCCAACGAGCACATGGAAAGAATATCACATGTTAATTTTGGCATTGCAATGTTTATCTCTTAAGTTATTCACTTTTTTATCTTTCATATTATAAAAGCTAGCATCTCGTAACTCGTACTCTTTTAGTTTTCCTTCTAGATAGAAAAGACTTCAGTATATAAAATGACTTTAGGTCTGAAATGACTAAGCATGAAAAAACTTTAGGTATTTCCACTGATACAGAATTTTTGTACCGGAAATTTATGAATGGTGAGCTCAGTGAAAAATAGCTAGATTGTACATTTATTTATGATAGTTACTATCTGGAAGTTATCCTATTTTCATAGCAAGCACATTGTTTTTCTGTATATTATGTTTCTGTGTGCTAGACATAGTTGATGGTAAGGGATGCTGATTGACAGCACAAACAAATCATTCCAAAAAATTACCACTGGTATTGTCTTTGCCTTGCCTTCCAAAAGTAACTTTGAAATTCAAAAGCTGTGTATCAGCTCATGTTCTCTACTAGCATTTCTGAAGTAAAAAAAAAGACACTAGGGCATAAGCCTGTACTGTCTTCACTTTTTTCAAAAGAAATATTATAGATAAAATGAAATTTTGAAAAACATGTTTACAGATACAAATATTTTTATTAGTTTGGCTATTTAGAAATTGATATAAAATTCTTAGCAGTTGATATAATCTGCTTAGCACATTTTCCATCTTAAGAAACCAGCCTAAACACATTTAGAAACAAAATAGCTGATTCAAACTAAGGTGTGATCTGTGAACACATGTGTAGCATTTCAGAACCTAATGGGAGTGACACAGAATTTGCAATAATCCAGCCCTGTGCTTCAGACAAGAAGTCAAAAAACTTGATAGTTAATATTAATAAATTAATCTGCATGTGCTAAATAAGAGTGATTTCTTTCTTCTTTAACATATTATATTGCTTTAATGTCACATTTTCACAAGGTAGCAAGTTGCCTTTGAACAGGCCTAATTGTTTATAATGACCCAGAAAATCTGTAACTAACCCTGCTTTTGCATGTGTCAATGAAAAACATCCGCTTTATTTCTTCTCATGGTTATTTTCTTCCACTTGATTGTGTTTCTTATCTTGATGTGAAGTTTAGAACTAGAGACTGACTACATTTAGTCAAAAGATATCTAGTAATTAATGCATGGATGCTATGATGTGGGAAATTGTCAGTCAAAAAGAGAGTAGAGGTAAAGGTCTTTTCATTCTTTGAACTAAACATAATTCATCATCACAAATGATCAGAAATGATTTGCTCACAGAAAATCAGTGTGAACTCAAGTCACCGCATCCTTGATTTCACATCCACTCTATCTTTCTCAGAGATCAAATAAATTATTTGATAGTTTGGGTATAATATGATGTTGAAATTTAAGAATATTGTACATTAAAGGAGACCTCAATTCCTTCAACAAGTAAATGTGAGCCGGACGTGGTGGCGCGTGCTTTTAACCCCAGCACTCGGGAGGCTGAGGTAGGAGGAGCGTTGTGAGTTCGAAGCTAGCTTGGGCTACAACGTGAGCGCAAGGCTGGCCTGAGCTACATAGTGCAACCCTGCCTCAAAAAATTAGGGCCAGGAGTTTGGCTCAGTGGCTTAAGCGCCTGCCCTGGCAGGTGCAAGGTTGTGAGTTTGATCCCTGGTGCCGCAAACAAACAAACAAAAAAAAACCAAGTAAATGTGTTTCATAATGGTGTTTGGACAGTTTTAGAGAGATCATGATACTGTTTTTGATGTTTGATTTAACATCTTAACAGTTGTCGTACCAATTGAATTGTCTTGATGTTTTCTTTAAAAAAGAGCAAGAATGTATTGCCTTGTGTCTAGTTACTCGAAAAATCTGTGGCCTATGTTTAAGTGAACAAAATAACTGAAAATAAAGTGAAAATTGAATTAAAGATTATATAATCATGTTTACTGTAATTTTCTAAGGTTGATAGTCACTCTTTCTGAGACCCTCAACTTTAACTATGCTCAGGGATTCTAATCACAGAAAGCATTATAATAGAAGTAATTTTGTTATTAGATTGTTGGCTTTTCTTGGACTGGGTATCTGCCTTCTGCCAGGTATGTGGGTTCTTAGATTCTCCCCTAGAACCATTGCAAGGTGGTGGCAGGTGAAAGAACTCAGAGTCATCAAGTAACAAATTTAGCAGGCAGGTTTATTGAGGGAGAATGGTAGTCTTAGTAGATGTATTAAAAAAACAAGTAAAATAACTTCTCAAAAAAGGGGAGAGCAAGGGAGGCCAGAAGGCAGCTGTCTGGTACAAACACAATACAGTTAAGAAAGATTCAAGCAAGCATCTCGGTAGAGGACTAGTGCCCCAAGGGCAAGGTTGCTTCAATTGTCTTTCCAGCAACTTGGAGAAGAAATTGAGGGTTTTAACTGGTAGTTTTTTCAACCAGCAGTTGGACTTCATGCTCACATCTGGAATGAGAGTGTTTGAATTTACTATGGTCTTATGCAGAATGAACATGGGTTTAAAAGTGCATCCTGGGTGTCAAAACTGAATGCAAATTTATGTAAATATGGCCTGATTTTGACCAGCTAAGGTCTAATGGGGTCAACATGGTGCATGGGTGTCTCAGGTGCTCATGCATGGGACTCAGACTTACATAATTTTGTAGGTTGGGTTTGTGGAAGAGGTTTGATGAGTCCTCTCAGGAGATTGTGAAACCGAACTCAGGAAGCTTGGATGACTATTCTTTGCTAGGTTTCATCTCTGGGCTGAGCTATGATGTTCCTAGATCCAGCTCACATGTAAAGAGTAGACTGTAGTTGCTAATTGAATAATACCTATTATTTATGTTTAGGTCATTAATAAATTTATAACATTGGAAAGAAATATGTATACATTCATAAGTTTCGCATATATATTTATAATAATCAACTTTCAAAAAAGTACCTTTTGCAGAATCCAAGAGATCAGAGATATCCTTGGGGGATAAAGGTTTTATTTTCAAGATTTTAGGTGCACATCGACCCAGCCAAACTCACGTCCAAATTGTTAGTCCTTAGAACAAAGGAAAGGTTCCAGTTTTATATACTTGGCTAAAGAAGTTGGTTTTTAGAAACTGGGGGATGGCGGCAAGCAAGGGTAGAGAAGCAAGACAAAGCAATTAATAACTTAGCCTTGAAAGAAGACAAAGCCTTGTGAATCCTGAGAGAAGAAGATGACATGAACTCTGTGTGCAGCCCATAGTTGCCAATCTTATCTCTACCAGAAAAAAAAAGTTATAGTTACAGGGGATGTGGGGGGTGGTTGGCAGGGGATTGAGTTTTTAAATTCTGCTTCACATCCAGTGAGTAATAATATAATTGATAGATGGGTTTTTTGTCATCATTGATAATTAAAATTAAAATACAAAAGTTAATTTATAAAACTAAATTAGAAATGAAAATCATATACTTTGGAAACAAAAAGTAATTCAGTACAATTCAGTGAATCTGAGAAACTCCTTGGCAGTAGTAGAAAGTGACAGATGGTTGGATGGATGGATGGATGGATAGATAGAACCAGTGTCTCAGCAATTTCATTCTTTATCTAAGTGAAATATATATATATATATATATATATTCTGTAATACATACATAAATGTAAATTGGCAATATTTATAATTGTCAAACTTGAGAAATACAGAATCTCAGTCAAGAAAGAATTTATAAATAAATGGTGATATGCTCATGGAAGAAAATATTATGCAGTCATTGATGGGTCATATCTGCGTCCTATATTAAAGATGAATCGGACGGATACAGTACTGTATGAAAGAACTCTGTTATGGATTTTATAAATCAAATTATTACATTCATACTACATTCGAATGATGTGAAGACTGACTCATAACTTTGGAAATTAGAGTTTGGGTTACAGTTTTATTTAAAAAAAATCTGTAAGCATGTGAATAGTGCTACTGTAGAAACTAAGAGATGTCCAATATCTTATCTGAAGGCTGGTAAAATAAATATTCATTTTGCATAAATTCATCAAATTGTACCATTATGATTTGGTCACTTTCATATAAAATATTTAAATGAAAGGTTAAGATATACGAGTAGACATTTAGACACAGAAAGCCACCAAATCTGTGTGACAAAGAATAAACTTTCCAGAATCAATGTCTTCACAAGAAAGGTAAATGAGATAATGAACTGGATCATGTCCTTTAATTAGAGTTATTGCATTAATGTTATGATTAACCTTCAAATTAACTGAGAAGGGCACAGTTCTGCTCACCATTATCTGGGCATGTGGCACAACTTTCTCCACAATATGCCAATACACATTTCCTGTGATTAGAAAATATGATGTAAACAATTTACCCTGTTTATTTCTGTTGTGCAGAACTTTCCTGTGACCAATATTCATTCCAACTGGTCTTTTTATGTTCAATAACCCTATAGAGTTGACCACTGGTGAATTATGGAAGGATAAAAATGTGTGCTCTTGTTTTTCCATGTGCTAGCCAGCTGTCTGCTCAGTAAATTATGTATTAGTGAGCTAAGTTGAAATAATTGTGGTTATTATGATTTCATTATTTAATATATACTTTTAAAAGTATTTTAATATCAGAAGCTGAAAATTTTTAGTCTGTGGATTAAATATGACCATGCATGCACAGGGAGGGATGCACACACATGTAGATAAACATGTACATACATAATATGTTGTTTTCAAAGTGGAGGAGCCATTAAAAGTTTAGATTTAAAAGGCTTTTAAAATAGTTCTTCCTTATTCCAAAATATGTGCTTCTGACTTTTTACAATGGCCAGTCTCTCAAACATGCCAGACTTATATTTTAACAAGGTAACATGATGTTGGTTATAAATTAAAGCTGCTCCTTTATGAAGGAAGAGAATGGATTTCAAATGTTCTCCAAAATCATACAAAATAAGAGTTTGAGGTAATAGACCTGGTTGTAATTGGACATATAGATGTATTAGTAGTCCTGATTTAAGCTTAAACATTAGTTGAAATTGCTGCATGTGATAGTAGTAGTTCAAAGATTACAATAAAGAATAAGAGACAACTGTAGTGTAACTTACCAAGAAAATTGCTCTTTCAGATTACTTTTCAGAAGAAATAACTTGGATGCTGTTGTTCAAACTCTGTTTTACATATGCAACTTTTTCTGTTCACTTTGCAGTGTGTAATTCTCCATCAATAAAAGTTACAAGAAGTGAATTTATATTAACCAGTGAGTTGTTCCAATCTCACTAAATTGGATTATCCAAAACATTCATCTAATAAGGAAGAGCTCATGCATATCCTTTACTTTGGATAGACAAAAATGCTTGTGCAATGATTTTTATGCTTAATAAGGGATTTAAAAATGCCTTACAAATACTAATCCTTGTAACAGCTCAACAGATAAGGATTATAAATGATTTTTTGCAGAGAGAAAGTAAGAGAGATAATACATGGGCTACTCAAGAAGTCAGCACATAAAGTCTTCATTGTAAGTAGATTTTTCTTGGTTCACTGTAAACTAGCCTTATTTTAAACAAAGGGCTATGGGTTCTAGTAGTGCATGTAATTTTAAACTTTGGTAATAAAACTGAAGAAAAGCTACTTTTCTTGACATAAAAGTAAACAATATGTCAGGCAATTATTTTTAGAAAATTGTATTAAAAATAGGTAACTACATGACCATATATTTTACAGTTTTCATTTGTTTATTTTTTTAGTCATCTTAACAATATATTTTTTCTGTTCATTTTTAGGCAAATATATCAAAGTCCAGCAATAGTAAATACCTTCTTTGTATTCCCTGTTGGCAATAGTATAACAGAGAATAAAAATGTTTTTACTTTTTTCATTTTATTAGACTGTCATTGCTGGAACAATTCGTTAGATGTAGTGATAAGTTCAAAACGCTCAGAGTTTGTAATTTTTTGTTTAATGTGCTGTTTTGTTTCTAGCTTAATATTCAAGGCATTCTTCTTCCACCCCAAACTTGTTCATTTAAAGTGAATAGACACAAGAATAGATAAATCTAAATTTAAAAGATTAACATATTTCTATTAATCTTTACTCCAAAAGACAATTTAAAGTAAAATTGGCATAATAAGACATCATTTTGAAGAATAATAGACAAGTTTGTTTTGCAAATACATCTACTGCGAGATAACTAGATAAACACCCCAAAAGACTTCTATACCAAAATTCGTATCATGAAACCCTTACTAAAACTTCATTGTATAATTTTAAAAATCACTGTCACAGAGTTAGACATCCATTTTATGACTAATTAGGAAAAAACATTGTCAGGACCACGCTAGAATGCTGAGAAATGAATTAAATACCATCCTGAAACAATATTTGTATTAATTACATCCAGCAATCTTTAGATCACAGTAGTCCAGGTCATCTATACAAGAAAATTATTCACAGGAGTATTATGTAGGTTATAATTTTATTACTGCACAATCTAATAAAACAAATCCTTCACGAAGATCTGCTTTTAAACTAATTATAAAAATCTGTGTTAGTAATTTTTTAATTGATACATGTAGAGTAGTTTATACCCTGAACTTTCTAGATATACACCAGAGGTTTTTTGTTTGTAAGTACAAGAAATTAAATGTTAGAAGTTGAATAAATATTTAATTTTCATTGTATGTATTCATAATCAACATAGGGTGTTTTAATTTTGCAATTAATTTAAAAACATAATTTATTTATTAAATTTAAATATATGATTTCTTTCTCTAAGAATTTTGTTTTGTTTTCAGAATTAATTGATATGTCAAATGTGTCATTATTCTCAAAAAGTAAGGATTTAACTAACTCTAGTGTCCACTCAAAAAGAAAATAAAGTTAATTGAATATTATGATTAGCATGTTATATTGAATAGATTTTTATTTTCTTTAATCTTGTTAAATTTTAATTAAAGGCATAATTTAATTATACTAAAGATAATTTCACATTTTCTTGATTATGAACAAATGCACTTAACATGATCAATGTCATTGCTTACTATTTCAGCTGAAAATCTAGAAAAACTGGTAACTTAAAAATAATAAGCACATTTAAAAACATACTCTGTAGGTTGAGGGGCATGAATTTAAGGCATTAGGAGGAAAGAAAAGTTGTTTCTGTGTAGGAGTTCAGGTGTGCATAGGGCCCAGGGAACATGACCTACCTCAGATAGCAGCAATTTGACTTCAGCTAGTAGTTATCATTTTTAAAGTACTGCTAGACCTTTGCGTTTTCACCAGGAAAGGCTGAAGTTCTGGCAATAGATAGATAGATAGATGAACAGATGGATAAGTAGATACAGGTGTAGAGATATTTCACAAATTGTGATTCAAAAGCAACATGAACTAACATATCATAACTCTTAGTAAGATAAAGTATATGATCCATTGTCTTGCAAATTCTGCTCTGGAAAGATTAAACTAATAGAAATTAGTGTCAATGAATTTTACTGGGATTTTTCTTTTATGATCTTTGAGTGCAGTACTTTTGACTGTACATAATAAATTTAATAAGGAAAAGTTTTCACAGTTTCCTGAAAATAACAAGAAAGAGATCAATAAAATTTCACAAAGTATATAGAGCATACATTAAAAAATAAAATAAGTAAGAGAAAAAAATTGGATCCTATTTTCTATTATTCCCCAGTGGAGTTTAGGGAGTGATTGTGCAATTGATAAATAAAGTATTTTGAGTCATGAGCATGCTTACAAATAGAAATTACATTGAACTGCATTATAAAGAACTTTTCAAGAATCACACAACAGACTCTCATTAATTTATTTTGAACAGTATTTATTTTTATTAATTGTGTAGGTGAACTAATATTGTACTTGCTTGGACCTAATAGCATCTGATTATGCAAGTGACTCAGCTGTAGTGTAGTGTAGGAAGAGTATGTGCAGATTAGTAAGGATAAATAGGGCCTTAGCACTCACATTTCATCTGAGTAAGTGATACATGTACTTTGTACAGGTTAAGCATTAAAGTCATTCTTGTAGATAATATAATTATTAATTCATAAACTATTATAGAAAAAAGAGAACACATTGAAACTCTCATTACAATTTAGACACATTTTAGTTAAGAACACAAATATGAATGTGAATATCTGTACAAATATCAAAGTGGAAAACACTTCTTGCTAAACTAGACTTCCAGAATTTGCAATTCAAAATTCAGGTTAATAAGATGATTTTGAATATTACAAATATTTAAAGCAACAATTCAAGTTTTATCATGGGTTTTGGTATCTAGATTTCTCTTCCCCTGAAAATAAAATTAAAACAGTAAAAGATACCCTAGGTTCATCCCAATATTCTTTTTTACTTCATACCTTTTCACTGAAAATGGTTAATTTCATTAGAAAGTACCTTTCTAGACAATGAAAATGCATTGGGTGTTTTTTTCTCCTTCACTCTCCTATTGACTTAATCATTAAAAAAAAAAAAAGCTTGTAAAATTGCAGTATAATAAAAGGAGGGGTAAATCCAGCAAGAATACAGTCCTGTTGTACTCCTAGCAACCGTTAACCAAATGAAATTCAGCTGACTACTTACAACATTTCACTTTCTTGTTCATCTTTATTGTCTTTTAACTTGCATGAATTTTAACTCAATTTTTTAAATTGAGTTTTACCCAGCTTTCTGAAGGAAACTGTACTCAAAATAGCTTCATTAAATTTACAAACCTCCTTCTGCCATTTTCTTTTGATTTTCTGCCCCTCTTCCTTGTCTTTTCTTTGTATCTGCACCTGCATATTTCCTGTCCTGCTCAATTTTAATATCAATTCCATTCAGTTTTCCTCAATATGGTATGGTGCTTATCCCTGAAGAGTCTCTGTGTGAAAAATTTTCCAGTAGTGGCCTTAATAGACAAAATGAGCAGTCCTATTAATAACCTTAAAATTATGGTAAGACAAGGGTTAATTTGTTCAGAACCTATCCACCTGTTAACAGGTTTGGGAAGAATTTTGATTGTTTAAGAAAAAGAATAATTTCAACAGAAAATACAGGTAGTCAAGAAAAATGAAACAATTTCAATAAAAAATTACCCTATTAGTAAATTATTAGTCATCTGTTAAGTACAGCAACTAATTCCAAAATGAACAAACTATAGCACATCACTAATACTAAAGAAAAATAAGCACAATATTTTTGTTTGTCAACCTTACTGATTTTATTTGCAATTCTGGAATTGGGCAATACATCATTCCATAAAATAGAGTAATTTTCCAAAAACTTGAGTAAAGGAGATTGATATTATAGACCAAGAAAAACTTAAAATAACAAAAATAATAGAAAAATAGCTAGTTTAATCAGGTTGCTTCAGATTATCTTTTTGGTAAGATAGGGGAAATTTAATTATCATATAAATTATTAGTCTATGTGTAAAATTTGGCTATTAATCTCTTTAACCTTGATTTTTCTGAAGATCTGACAAACATTTCAGTTTTAGCTTGGTTACCTGGAACTTTAGTATAAATGGCTTATTTTGATATATAGCCTTTTCTGGGTCTAATGCAGAAATTTGAACCAGAGAAATTGTCTTTTGTAATTTTTGCTTAATGCCATGTTCAAGTTCACGTTTCATGCAATTGAAAGAAACAATATATCTATGAAACACAAGATGAAAATCTATATTGAATTATTTTCTGTATTTAATTGTAACTAAATAATGCCTCTACATAAAAATGTTTGCTTTTTGGATTACTTTAAAAATAGAGAAGGAAATAATGAGTTTATTGACACTTAAATAAAAACATTCCATCATAATGTCCATTTCTGATAGAATTCTGGTTCTACTTTGAATCTAAATACAGTAGCTTCATCATATTGCTTTATTCTGAATTTTTGATTCCCCCTCTTTTTTTCCTAGGCCCAAATTCGTATACTAACTTGCTAAATATTATGGTGTTTGCAGATGGGACCTCTGAGATTTGATCAGAGCATGAATGCAGGGCCTTCATGAATGAGATTAAGAGAATTTTTAATGAAACAGAATATGTTCACGCCTCCTTAAAAACAAAACTGATGAACACAATCAGAAAATTAAGAAAAAAAAAGGGGCAACCCACTTTCCAGGTCCCCTTCTGTCTTTCAGCCAGAAGTTTTTTTTTTCCCCTCTCTCAATAAATTTTTCCTACGCTCAACGACAACAACAACAACAGAAAAAGAAAGAAAGAATGAATGAAAGAAACAAAGAAAGAAAGAGAAAGAAAAATGAAGAGAAATGCAAGTAAGAACACTGAGAATATTTTCCAAATCAAAGTTCACCATGATCAGCCGGGGGCACGCCTTTAATCCCAGCACTCGGGAGGCTGAGGTAGGCGGAGCGTTGTGAGTTCGAGGCCGGCTTGGGCTACAACGCAAGCGCAAGGCCGGCCTGAGCTACATAGTGCGACCCTGCCTCAAAAATCCAGGGCTGGGAGTTTGGCTCAGTGGCTCAAGCGCCTGTCTGGCAGGTGCGAGCTTGTGAGTTCAATCCCCGGTGCCGCAAAAAAAAAAAAAAAAAAAAAAAAAGAATAAAAGTTCACCATGATCAAGGAAAGAATGATTAAAAAAAGAAAGAGAAAGAAAAAAAGAAGAAAGAAAGAAAAAGAGAGGAAGAGGCTTTTATCGTGTATGTGTCGTATATTTATTTTGGAAAAACTTGTTATCAGATACAGAATCAGGCATTTTTGTGAGCCTGTCCAGTTACAGAATATGATTCTTCATACATTTCAAGTTCAAGTGGCAAAGGGGAAAGCTTGCTGGGTGGAGAATTTTGCATTATGATGAGCACTTAAGGGGAATGTTGACTCCAGGTCATCTAGGAGAGTGAGCTCCAATGCCTCAGTAATTTTTATCTTATTCTTGTGGATTCATCTGGAGGATCTTATCTGAAACAAAAGAACAATTTGAAGGAGCGTTAACATCATTTAAAAAGGTAGTATCTTCCCATTATCAAACATGGGTGATTGTCTCTAAAAGTACCTACCTAGCGCCTAAAATCTGCAGAAAACTTTCTTCTTTTTTCCACCCCATGAGGATACAACAAGGTTGCAGTCGGTGAATCAGAAAGCAGTCTCTCATCAGACACTAAATCTGCCAGCACTTGATCTTGAACTTTCTAAATGTCTGAACAAGTGAGAAATGAATTTATGTTATTTATAAACCATCTGTTATTTTTTTATTATAATTTTGTGAATGCATCAGTTCACTTAAGGGTTTGTATTTATTATTTCTAAATGAGCAAACCTTTCTCTTTGTATCTTACAGACTGAAAGGTACAGCATGTGTAGCATGTTGCAAACGAATCACATAATTTCAAATCAAATTAAATCCTTCTGTTTTTCCTGATGATCTCAGCTCTTTCTGCATGATGGACTACACTGAAACTTAGTCATATGTAATTAGTGATATATATTAATGAGTAACAACTATCATATTAACCATTTTCCAGTCATTTGGTGGAGCTCTGCACCATAAGTTTCTCATTATCTGAGTTGAAAAGGTTGGCTGCGACCATGTTCTCCTGGAAATTACAGAATTTAAAAGGTAATATGTACAAGCACAGTTCAAGATTTTGCTTACCTCATACCCACTGAGATACTATTTTGCAAGTAGACATCACACTGAAAAAGTCAGCAGCCAAGTGCAACATGAATTCCCCAAAGAAATATGCTCAATACAATGAAGAAGAGCAGTTAATATAAGCTGACCAGTAACTGAATTACCTTTGTTTGCATTTATGCTAATTTACATAATTTAATAAAATGTTATTTAGATAAGGAGCTATAAGTGAATATTCCTTTTGTGTCCTTAAAAACTAAGTTCAAACACTTAAGCAAAGTTCCACTAAATTGTTGAAACAAAAAGATATTATTAAATTCTATATAGGATGCAAAATATTTGGAAAAAAGTCAAATATAAAATAATTTATCATTCAAACTACTTTTCAAAGTTTTTAAGTTAAGGAAACAATACTGAAAATGTATCCAAAAACTATAGGTTAGATGATGCTATGGTTAAAACAAAGATAGTATCTTGAAATTTTGAGAATTTTTATTGTAAAAACATCAGTGATCTAGCAAATTGGAAAATACAATTTAAAATGTCTATCTATATATAATTATGATCTAATCTTTAGTTTATATTTATTTATTTATGTCGTTATGGTAAAATCACATTTTAAGATTTACCACATTAACATTTTCAAGTGTATAGCTTAATGTTACTTTTACAATTAGACAAAATTATGTATCTTAATAAAGCCAGAAGTCTCCCCTAAGAATTAAAGAAAACAAAATTTTTGAAATGTGTACATTATTAATGTTTACATGCTCAAGTAAGTATCAAAACTTCAAAATTCACTTGATCCTTGTATGGATTATGGGATATATAAATTAGTAAGAAAGTGGAAAATGAACTGACTGTCTAATGAGTGTTGTAGAACATTGTTATCATTATCACTTTGCAAATGTTAACAAAAATTCTTCATGTGCTGTCTTTTCCCAGGTTACCTTCAGAGGTGCTGCTCAAATTCGGTGAAGAAATCATGCCTTGGCTCAAGAGGCCCGCAAAACCACAGTTAAAGTCTGAACTGATAAAAGATGTTCGACTGCTTGATTCACTTTTGCATATATTTCATGAGATCATAGTTTCCATAAAGACTAATAAGTCTTAATGAAGGAAGGCCATACAGGAAAAAAAAATGCTATCTTCTTTTGTTCTGAATGGTTTTGAAAAAAAATTTTTTTTCTTCATTTTCTTTTAATCATTTCATTTCCACAATCCCATATATTTCAAAATTCTTTTTAATAACAGCTACTCCATCTTGTTGTTGTCATTCCCTTAATGAGCACAGCAACTTCCTGGTCCTCTCAGAAAATAAAAGCAACTTTGACATTCTTATCCTGCATGGAAGACATTTTTGTAGAACTGATGATTTCAAACAAGGGTTTAAGGAATTACATGCGTTTTTATGCAATTATTTAATGTTCAAATGGCGATACAATGAATTGACTTTATACGCAAGTTAGACATTATAAAACTTCTTTTTTATTTTCATTTTTCAAATTCTTTAGGACCTTTAATATTCTTCAAGTCCTATGAGGTATTAAATATATATCAAAGATGAGTTAGAATGGTTACATGATTTCATAGAATTAACTAAATCAGAATCTATATTTATACCATCTATATTTATGTGTCTCTCTCCATATGTATATATACATATATATATATACAAATATACATTTATATATAACCTATTGATAATGAAAAAAAGCATATGAATTCAACTGCTTCTTAGACAAGTTTTAATCTTATAATTCAATTTTGCAAACTTCTATTTTATTGATTAATTTGTCATGGTTTGTTAATTCCTTTGAAGACTATAATGACTTGAGTAACACACATCTTGCTAACAAGCAATTATCTTCAAAATAAATAAATAAGAAGGCATTCATAGAATCTCACAATCAAAATGGACTTAGATATCTATTTTAAATGCTGTCAAATATTGAGAATCTGG
>RJWM01041523.1:0-14839 GCA_004363535.1 Dasyprocta punctata | reverse complement strand
TCCAAATCAGGAAGAAGAGATGAGCATTCCAGGAAGGGAGATGAGCTCATGCAAGGTTCCTTCAGCAGCCTGGGGTTTGGTATATTAAAGAAACTGAAAGAAGGTCCAGTGTAACTGCAGTGAAGAGAATAACATAAAGGACCAACACAAATTCATACCGAGATTTAAGAACTGGGTGACATGATCAGATCTACCTTTTAAAAAATAAGTTTGTATAATGTGGAAAATAAGTTGGTATATGGCAAAACTGGAAGCAAAAAGACCAATTATGCTACTGAAGTGATCAAGATATCATGACAGCTTGGACTAGAGATGACATAAATGGAGGAAAGTAAGTAGATCCTAAAAATGATTAATAAATAAGCTATACTGTTTTATTGACTGCTTGGACATGGGAGAATAGGGAAGAGAGAGTTATTAGAGATGATTCCTATCAGTTAGGAGTAGAATTGTATCCCTCCAGAGTTCATATTTGAAGTATTGACCCACAATGCCTCAAATTGCGACCATATTTGTAAATACAAGCCACTATAGATGCAATTAATTCAACTAAAATGAGATTATCATGAGGTAGGATGGTCTGATTTTCCAGGATCATAATTATCCTCATGAAGGGGAAATTGGGACACAGATTTGTCTCCACAAGAGAAAGCCTTATGAGGATGAATGCAGGAAGAAAGGCAAGGCATCTACAAATCAAAATGCCCTGCCCCAAATGGCAAGAAAACCCTAGAAGTGGATCAGAACTATCTCTACAGCCATCAGAAAGAAATCTGCATGATATCTGGATTTTGAACTTTTAGCATCCACAACTCTATGAAACCATCATTTTGTATTATTTGAGACACTAAGCTGGTCCTTCTAACAACTGTTGTAGTAAAGTAATACACTATCACTGTTTCAAAAGATATCTCCTAACACCTTCTACACTGAAGTGATAGTCTTGGACTGGCAAGGAGATTACTTTTTTCCTTCACATTCAAAATCCTTTGCCTACCAGAGACCATCAAAAAGTGAACTGATAGACCAAAGACACAGAGAAGAGAATAACTCATATATTCAAATGTACATTCATCTAGGTATGTTTATCCAACCAATATTTCTTTGAAACTTATATTTCAGTGCAGGCTGAAGCTTGAAGTATTATCCACATAAATTGAAAGGAAGCACTTTGCGGGGGGGTAGTCAGGAAAATTATAGACAAACTCTTGGATTCAGATAAGCAATGAGAAAATTTGACTGACCTTCAAGAAAGCAATCCTGTTGTAAAGGCTATTATTGTTCAAGGAGATTCCTAGAGAATGTGCTAATAAGCCCATAGTTCAAGTCAGAGGAAATTTTTTTGGACAGGACATTCAATAGCACACTTTAAATTATAAAGGCGAGTTGGCAGAATTACTTTGTTATTTCCATGTTCATTTTCTACAAGAGCTCCTTGTGGAGACTTCACAACGTGGGTGGCCAAGTTATAAGCACTTTCAAAGATAAACCAAAATGTCATGATTGTTCTTTCTACTCCTATTTCCAACTTTTATTTGCAAGCCTTATCCTCTGAACTATTTTTTGTAGCATTTTCAGTTAATAACCTCTATTTCTCAAAAATGCTTTCTGCTTAAATCACATGAAGTGTTAATTATGATACAGTGTTAATTATGGACAGCACAACTCACATATCTACTTATCTATAAAAAGTAGTCTTTGGGGTGCAAAAAAACTGCCAAGAGAATTTTTCCAGAGCTCACATCATTAATTTTTTTTTAGTGTGACTTTATACTGTAAGCAGAAAATTAACAAGGTAATACTCAAATATTTTCTTTTCAGATGCATACAATGTGTGTACTATTACTGATTTTCAGCTTCCTGACAGTCTTTAAACTGCTTCCTAATCTACATTTCCTAATCTGTGTTTCCTCACTGAACTGGGGCAGGAATGTGGGGAGACAATTTTAGAGTTACTAACTTAATTGTCCTGAAGCAAAGAGAAAGAAACTTTTGCAAAGTTTATCCCTTTCCTACCAAATTGCCTTATCACCAAATATCCATTGATGCCTTATCAAGTAAAAACAACCTGGTCCTCAAGGAGACTCTTCTTCATCAGAGGAAGCAAGACATTTGTGGAACATATGGACTCAGACAAGACCTCTTTCTTTTTTCCAAATCCATAACAGAGGCACGGGATTCCTAAGACAGGTGGATCTGGTATGATAACCTCCAAAAGGACACATCCTGCTGTTTTCTGATTAAATGGCTATTTCTGACCAGAATATATCCAGGGTTTAGTTTAAAGTCTCAGATTGTATAGCCTTATACGAAGAACCATTGTGGTAAGAAATAATTTCTCAAGTGACCTTTTTTTACCCTCTCCTGGGAAGATTTTCCACAATCCATTGACCTTTCCATTGATTCTTTTCTTCTTGAAAATTCTGGATCTCTCAGTCACATTTCCAGCAAAGAAAGTCCATCCATTCTATGCAGCTGAAAACAGTGATTCATCAGACAGAGGCATGAAAGAGACCATAGAAAGCACCAAACTTGACAAGTAGAATAAACAAGGAAAGAGAAAGTTTTGAGCACAGGGGATTTTTTGGTTTGCGTGCTGTCTGGTTCTGTCATAAGAACAAAAGAAACTGAAGTAAATAGGAAACATGGTGTCATACAAAATAGAAGTATAGGGCTGGGGGTGTGGCTGAGTGGTAGACCACTTACTCAACATGAGCAAGAGCCGGGGCTTGATGTGGGAAGGGGGAGAAGGAGAAGGAGAGGAGAAGAAAGGGGGGAGGGGGAGGAGGAAGAGGAAGAAGGAAGAGGGGGTGGGTAACTAAAGACAAGATAACGTATGTCAGAACTGCCATTCCCTGAAATTCTATTCCCTTCTTCACTCTTCAAACATATTCAGTACAAGAGAACACACACTTGTTTTGGGATTTTCATCAGCTATGGGAGAGGCTTGGAAGTCTGTTGATAGTGACACTGATTTCTGGGTAGAGGGAGGGCCCCTCCTGAACTCCACCAGTCAAATTAGACAGCCGTATCCTCTGCCTTATCTTCTTATCTCTTCTACCCGGATGCTGGAGTAGTAGTAAAAGAAGTAGAGGGAAAAAGTGGCTGGTATCACCATGAGTTGGGAGAAGGGAATATTCTGCTTTACCAGAAAGTTCATAATTCATGATTATTGTACCAAATTGGCTATGACGATTATCTATTATTTTATCTAGAGATGGCAAAGATCCAATTAAAAAGGGAGCTTAAAAGAGAATGATGACACATAATGGTATTGCTTTTGTACCCTCTTAAATCTAGCATGCTCAACAAAATAGTTACTACATATGTCGTTAATTGTTAACGTTACTTATATACTACAATCATTATTTTAATAGTGATAAGATCATCTCTTAGGTTCCTCATCATTTATTTAAATAATTTCAGGTCCAACAGAGTGTTTTAGTCATCACTGAACATCTGAAAATAATCTCTTTATGACTTCAGGCATGAGCCAAGATAATTCCATATCTCTTGGCTCCAGTTTTTAAATAAGTAATCTAAGAGAAGGTGAGCAAAATGATCTCTATACTCATTTCCAGTGCAGCAGCTATAAAACGAATTGCATGTTTTTTCCTAAGCTCTCTTTGCTTTAGTTAATGGATTTGGTTAGAGTAGAACTTAATAAACCCACTAACAGTTCTTGCCCTTTCATAGGGCACTCGATGTCGCATAGAAATACCTCTGAATGATCTGCATATTTCATTGCCCTGCTCGTCCATTATCATCTCCTTCTGAGACCATCTTCACATTGTCATTTACTATGATTCAGCCCTATTTTTTTCAATCTGAGAAGGGCAACTCTATGTATCCCCAGTTTACAGCCATCCCCACTGCTAGAAGACTCTCCTAGATAGGACATCGGTGCCATTTTGACAGTGACCCTCTGACATTGTTGGATATCCTAGAAGAGTTGACTGTGAAACAGATAACACCATCATCAAAGTAAAACTCAACTCATATACCATAGTAATTTTTGGTAGCTATAAACCTGACATGCAAATAGAATATTTTTTATGAGATATCACTCCATTTAGATTAAAGTGTTTTTGAATAGAATATGTAATTTAACCACATAAAAGTGCACTTTAATTGCCTACAGATGAGATTTTAAAGTACTAAGAAGTATGAGGAACATAAAATGCAAGTGATTAGATGAATTATCTGGTTTAAACTAATACTTAATTGAAATTGCAATAATTATATAAGAAATAACTATCAAGAATTAAGACAAAGTTCTACAAACCGTGTATGAGACCTGTTTTCTTACTGTAAAGTTTTATCTTGCAGAGGTATTTTGCCATCTTTTATATTTAACAGTATCTTTGCCACCAGTGTGAGATTAGATGATTGTGGGTCAAAGAGAAGGGTTGGAATATACAGTGTCTCTTGTCACTTCTTCGCACACTTTCTCACGCATGACTGTACAATCCATTGCTGGTGGCAGCTCTCCTGACTTTATTCAGCATGAACCATGCTTTTTCTGATTTATTCACAGTCTAATCAGCAAACCATGTCTGTCTGCCTCTGTCGCATCTGGCCAGATCAGGAGTTAAAATTCAGGAAGAATTTCATAGCCTTTTTCTCCTGTGTTAGTCTCTTGTCATCTCATCGACATGCCCCACTGCAAGCAATTGTCTACCACATAAAGTTCAAAGGAAGCAAACTGTGATGTTACAAGATGTTGAACCTCCAGCCACTAGCTGTTAATAGTGACTTTGATACTGTGCAGCCTGCTCAAGGCAGTTGTGGTAGAATGATGTCAGTATGTACTTAATTGAGTAATGCTATGCTACAAAGCAAGACTAGGATAGGAATTTTAATAGATTCCTCAAAAGAAGGTTATGAAGAGCTATGAAAATATTTGTCAGGGAGACTAGTTTGTGAGGCCCAAAAAGGACATCTCACCTGAGACCTAGAGGATGGGTAAGTTACCCAGCATGAAGGAATAGAACATTCAAAGCTTCTAAAGAAAGAAGGAAGATGAAATGAAGAACCAATAGACATGGAGGGCTAAGGGACGAGAGAGGGAAGATGGAACAGCAAAAGCATGAAAGATCCCAATGTTACAAGGTAATAATTAAATCAAGACTAAAATGAATATGGAGAGAGAGTTTAGAGGTTGTTAAAATAATTGGGGCAGAAATAACCATCTAGGTTTACACTAGATGGTGGCAGAGGAGGTGAAGAAAGATGAACATTTAGACAGTACTCTTAATGCTGATAATTCCTTGTATGTGATAGGTGAGGACAAGGATGAGGCTTCTGATTTACACACTTGGTAGAGAACAGTGCTATTCACTGAGGCAGTGGTCATTAGGAGAAACTGAGTCACTAGGCACGGAAGGAGAGGATTTTAGGCTTACTGAGCTTGAAGTAACTGTTATGAATCCAAGTGACACTGTTGAATAGGCAACTGACCTGGGCTTCAGCAGAAAGATCTATTCTGGGAATATAAATTAGATGTCAGTTAGTGTAAAGAGTCTATGTGGAGCCATCAAAGCGGCCGAGGTTCACCAGGGTGAAAGCATGTAGAAAGAAATTAAATTGTAAGAAAGAAGAGGGAGAGAAATGGGGGAGAAAGAAGAGGAAGGGGAGGAAGAAAAGAAAGGACAAGAATGGCTTCTGACCAACCCCCGAAAGACTCCACTATTTAAAAGTTGAGTAGGAAATCACACGTTGGAAAAATTAGAGATACTGAAGGCTAAGTAGTTGGCTGTTTTATCTTAGAAGACAGGGCAATACAGAGTATCAGAAAGGAAGAAAGCATCACTAAAATCATGAAATAAGAATTTCAACAAAATGAAGACTAAAACCTATGTGTGCTTTAGAGACATGGAGGGCTTTGGTGATCTTACCATGAGCATGTAAAGAGCAAATAGCATGAAGATCATAGTAGCATGCTTTATTAATGTTTGAGAGCTGAGAAGTTAGAACTTAAGCCAACTCTTTTGAATTGGTGGGACCAAAGGTTCAGTTTTGCCCAGGACAGTGTTAGCGTGGCCTGTTGTTCTGCAGAAATTATTAATCACTCCCTCTTTCAGACTCAGATGTGCTCTGCTTTGAATGATAAATTATGCATCACCATATCAGATTAAGGGAAGGGTGGCAGCTAAAGGAACAAGGGTGATGTGGAGGAACAATCCTGAATTCTCTGGACAAGAGGGTGGGCGCATGGAGCTGGGAACTAAGGCACATTTGAAGGCAAATTTCCCTGAGTGTAACCTTCAGTTCTACCATTCAGAGGCTGCAGGATGTTGAGTTAATTTACTTAAGATTTTTGAGGCTAACAGGACTTCAATTTCCCAGATAGAGTGAGGATTTTGTGTAATGTGCTAGCAGATTGTACTCGGCAAATGTGACTTCCCTTCTCTTTGGTCACTGTAATTTGTTCTTTTACCCACACTGTAATGGATCAGTTGCATTTCTTCTTTCTCTATTTTCCCTTTCCTTCCCTCCTCACCTTATGCTACAGTAACTCAAACACTTTTTGAATAAGATGTTTTTATTTCTGTATTTCCTTTCCTTTTCAGTCTTAAGATTCAAATCCAGGGCTTCTAGTGTGCAAGATAAAGGCTCTATCACTGAGCTACACCCCTACCTCTGTTTCTATACTTCTAATAAAACGGCCTACCCACACAACATGTTTCACTCTTCACAATAGCTAATGACTTTGGCACTTACTTCATTACTCTAACTGGTCAAATTTATTGAGACTCAACTTATTCATGTCAGTACATTTCAACTGGTATTTATTAAGTACTGTTTGCACCCCATGCTAAAAATGCTTGGAGATTCTACAGTAAACTAAAATGTAAATGTAACTCTTTTTCTCCAAAACAGTCCTTTACAGGAAGATGACCCATGGTGCGTAACACCCCTGTTGCTGCTACTGTCCCTACTGGTGCTCCTGGCTGCCATTTATTCAGCATCTTAGATACCCTGGGTTAGGCAATCAACATATATTATTGCATTAAGTGTTTAGCTTGCACAAGACATTGTTAAGTGATTCAGTTTTACAAATGAGAAAAACTGAAATTTAGAGAGGTTAAGCAACCCACTCAGAATTTCATAGATAATAAGTGTCTAAAGCCGGGTATGAATCTTAATGCATTTGACACTGAGGCCTATAGTCTTTTCATTTTTTGATGAAAGAACCACAACAAAAAAAGATGATGTGCCATTTCAATATTTCACAATTAAAGACAGCAATGAGCTACTTATATAGGTTAATATTTTTTAAAAGAAAACAAAACAAAATCGATTTTCAAAAGAAGGAAGTTGACTCTTACGCATCAAAATGAATGACACAGTGTAAATGCACATTTCCTGAGCAGACAGTAAATGCTGGGGTGCTCTGGGCGGGGAAAGGACACCCACCACACTGCAAAAGCACCAGTGAGGATCATGCAGGGGCATGAGGTTTGACCTGGAAGGTTGGTCAAGGCATTTAAAGCATTGTCTAAGATAGCAACATGTTCTGCAATGTGCTAAATTAGAAATGTTTAACCAGAGTCTCTTCCCTCCTCAGCCTTGATGGTTGAAAGCCAATTTTCACTTAAATGAATTTAAAGTCACACAGCACTAAGTCAGCCCTGCTGTATTCCAAAAACTCAAGTTTCCCCAACTTGATCTCTCAGCTTTATATGCATGAAGAGATTCTTAGGCTTCACCATGACAGAGGAAAAGATACTGCAGTTTACCAAAAATGTTTTACTCGTTTTCAGTTCCTACCTGCAGCACTAAAGTGGCACAGCTTTTAACACAGCTAACAGGGTCCGCTTAGATTCTAGTTGAGTAATTAATGCTTGACCTTCATCATTGCCAAAACGAGACTTAAAAGAATAGAAGTACAGCTGTGAAATCTTCTGTAAAGCAAAGGTGATAAATAGCAAAGTCACCTCACCCTGACATCATGCTTTTGATCTGAACAAGACTGAAGCTGTTCCTAAAAAGCATCCAGATTTCTTTTGCTGAGGTGGTGGGGGCTGCTGACGGGCAAGAAGGAAGGTCAAGGTTAACATTTTAGCTTGGTCTATGAGGAGAGAGATGTGGTTTGAAACTGGGCCTGTGACAATCGGTGTGAAGGTTTTGTGTGGTCATGGCCCAGGACTGGCATCAGCAATGGGGAACACATCATGCCTTCTCTGTCTGGCCAAGCAGGTGCCGTTCTGCCATGTCTACTGGAAAATGTTGATATCATTAGCGGGTGTGGTTCCAGGTGCTTTCCCCACCTTTCTTCTGAAAATAAGCAGTCTGTTATTCTATGTCAGACTTTTTAATCTGTGGTCCATGGAAGCTTGCCATGGATCCATGCTGTATTTCAAAAGTACAGTATAGGCTATGGGTATTCTCCTAAGGGTTCTTCATATAATTTACACTGAAAACAAGGATATTCTATCACCATTTTGTTTCAAATTTCACTTTACTATGTCTTGTAGCATGGATGCCAGCTTAAGAGGACCTTAGCAGTGTACCCTTGATTAATAAAATCCATAGAAAGAAGACATTTTGTGTGATACTTTTATCTTTAAAAATGCCTTCAAATGGTTTCCTTCATTGCTTTTTTATTTGTATTTAGTCTTTTATGTACTTTTAATTTATTAATACTAAGCCCATAAGCTCCTGTGTAGGCCAGGATTATATCTGCCAAAGTTATCACTACATAAGTCCAATAACTGTCATCATTTCTGGCATACGGCCCAGGAGCAAACTTTACATGTAGATATGACAACTCCATCCATCACCATCCATCCCCAACACTAGCCTAAAAGCTTACAACTTGGTTGAGATTACAGAAACATGAGAAAAACTTACAGAAATGATCTTTATATTATAAAAAAGATTAAATCCCCTTCTGGAGAAAGACCGAGGAAGTTGGATTTCCTGTAGCTGAATTATTGATAATCTTTACGTGCTTAGAAGATAGCTGAGCGTTCCTAAGAATGTTGCTGATGTTAATTCACTAGTCTAACTGTAGAGAATTTAAGATTCTGCTATCATATCCTTGATTTGCATCACTTTGTCTTCTGAATTCCAGGCACTGGTGAATCAGACATCTGTATAATACTTATTTAAATTACCAGTCCTCTAGACAGTAGATGCATGTTTTGCATCAAAATTGGAAGTCAAAAAACTAACACCAAATTCTTTATTAAAATGCACGTTTGAACTACTTTAACTTAAATATAAGTCTCTAAAAATTGGAGATTCTAGGAAATGAAAAGCTGTGTTGTTACTATAAAACTTAGTAAGAAAAAGGATAGCTTGCCCTGTATTAGGAGTCTGTTATGTTCTAGGAACTGTCCAAGGTGCTTTTGCATATATATTCACATTCAATTCTCAAGTCAACTCTTTAAGAAAGGGTTATTAATTATATGATTTTGTGGGAAAAAAATAGTTCTCAGAGAGTTAAGCCACTTCTTGAACAGAGCTAGTGTGTAAAAGTTAGAATAGAATCAGATAATAGCATAAGAGATGTAGATCATGTTCTGATTTTAATTCAGTTTTGTGTTCTTGTCTTCTTATCACCGTGTAACATTTCAGTACACAAATCAAAGTAGCTTCAGTTTTATAAATGCTTATTTAAAGTATGAGATTTGGGAAAAGAAAATAAAGTAGTGAGAAATGGGCACTGAGAAACAACAAGTTGCAAATATTACTCTAAAATTTATTTGCTATACAATATTTTAGAATCAAGCTATCACAGGGCTATGTCATTAAACCCTTTTTCTGGATGGGTCTGAAAGTTATTTTGTTTGGCAGTTCAAGAAGATGTATACCCCACTGGATTAGTTAAAACTAATAGCTTGTGAAATTAGTCCACTACTTGATTAATTATCTAATAATTATGATTATCAACAAAAGTTCATTTCTTGTCCCCTGATAAGAAAGCCATGTGGCTGGCAGTATAGAATTAAGAGAAGTTAGAAATTAAATTCGCAGTCTTTCCAAATTGAACCAAAAACTTTAAAGACGTATCTGGTAAATAATGAAACAGGCAATGATAAAGACAAAAATGTAATGTAATTCAAGTAACAAGTAAATGAAAAATTATTTCTCTTTGCTGTAGGATGCACCATAGAATCTTTGGAGGAGGTTTCCTTTCTTGACTGTATTTTATCTGAATTAATTTAATGTTGAACCAGTTGAGCCACAGCAGCTAAGTATGAAGGAATCAATCTGGTTTCTGTAGGCAATCGACAAGATGGAATATTAACTTGTGAATATTAAGGAGTAAGTGTACCTGGAATTTATGGTGACAGAGAGTGGCTTTGTATTTAGTGGAAACGATATTTTGAATGAGATAATGTTTAAGCAAAAGTTGAAAGACGGGAAACAATGTTTTGGGCAAGTATTGGATCATCAGTCTTTTCTGGATAGGTGCTCTTTGAAGGGATCCCTTCTCCATACAAGACTGGGAGCAGGGGCACAACGTTTCCTGTGCAGAGAACTTGTGTCCAGAAAACTAACAGAGTCCAGCAAAAGAAGTCAAGAGCCAGTGTTTAGCAGACAGATGAAGAGACCTTGGGAGTTTTAGAGACTCTTTGCTTAAAAGAAAGAAGACCATCTTCCTCATATTGATATCACATTTGTCACCCGGTGTTTGAGGTCTTTCCAAATTGAACCAATGTTTGTAATCAACCAAGTTCGTAATCCACAATTGGACATTTCAGATGTCTCTAAAACTGTAATGCATCTTTCATAGCCATCAACTCACTGTTTTTATAAACCAGATTATAATTTAATTAGAATATACAATATCAAAGAAATAGAATATTGTTCAGCTAAAACGTATCACTTAAGTGATGTTTTCTCCAGAAAGAATAAAGATAATTAAGGATAATATTTTTTCTTATTTGCAGTCTTAATTCAAACTTATCATAGCATTGTAAGCATAAACTCTAAAGACTGTTGAACAATGATAACAAAAATCTTTAAAGATAAAAATTCACTTTTACCACCAAACTTTGCTGGCTTTCACTAGAACTTTCTGTGTTAAGATTTTTTCTACATCCACTCCCAGAAAGGCCCTGAACAAATATGGTTTTCTACTTCCCATTACTTTAACTTTTCGGAAATTTGGGCTCAATTTTTTATATAATTTCATGGACAAAATATGTGGATTTATTATTTTAATTTGACATTTGGAACTACACTTGAAAGCATTTTTTTTTTCAGGTTGAGGGGAGGAGATTTTTTCCTTGCTCTTAGATATGACCTGTAAGCAACCTCTGTCCTTCACGGAACCAGGCACGGTGTTACACACATATATCAAGGCATTGATGCGTAAACACATGCTGATCTCCGTTATCACAGATTTCATGCTTCTGGAAGTCTACCAAGTGCTTTATACTGCTCACCTATGTACATACTGGCTTGTCTTTTCTTAATACATGTTTGCAGTACATAATATTTATATACCTTGTGTGGAGTTGGTACTGAACATTGCACATTTTACTTTTTCATCCTCTTTCCCTCCTCTCCTTCCACACATTCCTCACCTGTTGAGCCCCTTCCCATTGAACAAAAGTCTATCTTCCTACATCCTATTGTCTTTTATTTTGCTCTTTATTTATAATTTGGATTTCTTCACATAAAAGAAACCATGCAATATTTAAACTTGTGTGACTGATTTATTGCATATAACATTATGGTATTAAGATATCCATTTTTCTACAAATGAATCATGTGCATCTTTCTTTAAGGCAGAGTAGTACTCCATTATAATACTAATATTATATTTTCTTTATCCACTCATCTGTTGATGGACATAAAGTCCACTTCCAAGATTTAGCTACTATGAATTATGCTGCTCTAAACACTGGTATGTATATATCACTGTAATATGATGTCTTTAACTCTTTTGGGAAAATAGCAGAAAGGGGAATACGTGGGTCAAATGGGATTTTTAGTTTTAGTTTTTTTTGGAAATATCTATCCTGATTTCCATAGTGGTTGTATCAGTTTACAATCCCACCAACAGTGTAGAAGGGTTCCTTTGGCTCCACAGCCTGACTAGCATTTGTTATTTGACATCTTGATCACAAAGAGACAGATAAACTAGATAAAAGTAAACAAAGAAATATCAGACTTTAACAAAATCTTCAAATAAATGGACTTAATAGATGTCTGTGGTCCACCCAACAACCTAAATGCACATTCTTCTTAGTAGCACATGGAACTTTCTCCAAAATAGACTTTGTACCAGCTAATAAATCAAGTTTAAGTAAATGAAAAAGAACTGAAGTTGTACCATGCATATCATCAGGTCATAGTGTAATACATTAGGAATCAACAACAAAAAAACCATGAAATTCATGCAAATGCATGAAAACCAAGCAGCATTCTTAAATAAACAGTGGACTGCAGAAGAAGTCAAAGAAGAAATAAGAGTTTCTAAAACTAAACAATAATGCCAGTACAACATGCCAGAACTTATGGGACACAATTAAAGTCATCTTAAGAGGGAAGTTTATAGCTGTGAATGCTCACATCACAAAAACAGAGAAAGTTCAGATAAATAATCTAACAATACATCTCAAGGTCCTAGAAGAACAAGAACAATCCCAACCCAAAGTCAGAACAAGGAAGGAAATTATAAAGGTTAGTGCAGAAAGCAATGAAATTGACACCAGACAGAAAATAACACAAAGAATTAACAATCTGAAGAGTTGGTTTTTCAAAAAAACAAACAAAACATAAAGACCCTTAGCCAATTTAACCAAAAGAAGAAACCAAAAGGTAAAATCACAGGAAGTATCACTAATCAGATCATTAGCAACTACTTCACAAACTTGTATGCCAATAAATTGAAGAACACAGAAGAAATGAATAACTGAGAGTGGGGGCATAAATCTGTAACCCCATCACTTGGGAGACTGATAGAGGAGGATTGCTGCAAGTTCGAGGCCAGTCTGAACTACATAGCAAGACCCTGTCTCAAAGGAAAAAAAAGAAAAAAGGAGAACGAAGAAAAAAAGAAGAAGAAGGAGAAGAAGAAATGGATAGATTCCTAGATACATATGAGCTACCAAAACTGAGCCAAGAAGATTGAAAAATACAGTCCAGTAACAGGCAATGAAATAATGAAATTGAAACAGCAATAGTACAAATTGAAAGCACCAACTAAGGGAAACCCAGACTCTGATGGATTCACTGATGAATTCTACAAAAACTTCAGGGAAGTTCTAACATCAGTATTCTTCAAACTTTTTAATGAAAAGGAAGGAGTACTCCCAAAGTTATTCCTGAAAGCTACCACTACCCTGATTCCAAATCAGAGATGACTACAACTATAATAGAGAACTATAGATCAATCACTTTAATGACTATAGTTGCCAAAATCTTCAACAAGGTACTGGCAAACAAAATGCAACAAGTCATCAAAAAGATCATACATCATTCCAAGTAGGCTTCCTCCTGGGGATTGGTTCAACAGACACAAATCAATAAACATAATAGATAGCATAGACAAGCAAGGGCAAAAATTATGTGATATCTTAATAGATGCAGAAAAAGCCTTTGACAAAAATCCAACATCCTTTCATGATAAAAACACAGAAGAAAATAGGTATAGAAGGACCTGACCTCCATCTGATAAAAGCAATTTATGACAAACCTACTGCCAACATCATATTAAATGTGGAAAAACTGGAAGCTTTCCCTTTAAAATTAGGAACAAGGCAAGAACATCCACTATCAACACAGTGCTCAAAACATCAGTAAGAGAAATTAGGCAAGAAAAAGAAGCAAAAGGGATAGGTATAAGAAAAGAAGATATTAAATTATTATTATTTGCAGACAACATGATCTTTTACATAGAAGACTCAAAAAAATTACCAAAAAACTCTTAGAACTAATAACCAAATTTAGTAATATAGCAGGATACAGTCAATACACAAAAATCAATAGTGTTCCTGTACACTAATAATAAACCCAATGAGAAAGAAATAAGAAAGAAATACCATTTAAAATAGCACCATGAAAAAGTTAAATACTTAGGAATTAACTAAAGAATTGAAAGACTTCTGTGATGAAAACTATAGCACTCTGAAAAAGTAAATCAAAAAGGACAAGAAAATAGAAAGATATCCCTTGTTCTTGGACAGGCAGAACCAATATAGTCAAAATGGCTACACTTCCAAAATTGCTATGCAGATTTAATACAATCCCAATCAAAATCCCAAAAACATTCTTCATAAAACTAAAAAAAAAAAATCCTAAAATTCATGTATAGCAAGAAGAGACCCAGAATAGTAAAAGCGATCCTGGGTAACAAGAGCGAAGTGGGAAGAATCACAATTCCAAAATTGAAGTCATGTTACAAAGCTACTGTGTGGAGAGCAGACAGAAGATCCGTGGAGCAGATTAGAAGACGCAGAACCATCTCCAAGCACCTTCAACTATTTGGTGTTTGACAAAGGGACCAGAAATATACACTGAAGGCAAGACAGCCTCCTTAGTAAATGGTTTTGGGAAAACGGTCTATCCACATGCAGGAGAGTGAATGTAGACCCATGTCTCTCATCATGTACTAAACTGAAATCAAAATGGACAGAAGAACTAAATGTTAAAACAGAAACACGTAACCTGCTGGAAGATAAAATAAGTAAAACTCTTGAAGTCGTAGATATAGGTAAAGATGTTTGGAAAGGAATTCTGATTGCACGGGAAACAGTACCAAGAATCAATAAATGGGATCCGATCAAATTAAAAAGCTTTCTGCACAGCAAAAGAAACAACCAAACAGAGTGAAAAGCCAAACTACAGAATGGGAAAAAAAGGTTTTTTGCCAGCT
>RJWM01041522.1:0-14831 GCA_004363535.1 Dasyprocta punctata | reverse complement strand
TGCTTTTATGCTGCAAAGATGAGATTACCTATTCTTTAGAAAGCCTTTGGAATAAATAATCCACCAATTTGGATTATTTAAAAAATTGAAGGCTGTGAGAAGTCATCTGGTAAGTTTTCATTAGCTGTAAATATCCAGCATGCAAAGTAATATGTACTGGTCATCAGAGCTTCAAAAATGGCAATTCTATGACTTGACATTCTCTCAGAAAACACTTCTTATCCCCTCATAGGTACTGTGCTCTGGACCTGGGATACGTAGATAGATTTTCTGGTGCTTTTATCATCCATCAGAGAGTCCTCCCTGTACTAAATGTATCTTAGTGCAACTGTCAAACTGCTATGATTTGGAAGTTTGTGTGCTGGAGTTTGGTCTTCGGTGTGGCAGTGTTGAAGTGAAGGAAACTTCAAGAGTCAGAATCTGTTAAAAGGCAGTAAATCATGGGGTGCCATCCTTCAAAGGAATTGATTCAGGTCCTATGGGGCTGGGCTATTATTGGGGACTCTGGCACCAACTTGGAGCCCCTCATTTATGAGCACCATTCATCTCTTCTGCACGTTTCTGCCATTTTGATGCCATCTACCCTGAGGCCCTCACCAGAGCTGGGCAGATGCCCCTGCCCTGATCTTGAACCTCCAGAACTATGAGCTAAATAAACCTCATCTATAAAGTACCCAGCCACAGGTGTTTTGTTATAGCCACACAAAACACACTAGGACAAAATATCCTCCTTTTACTGTGTTTTAGCTAGCATAAAGATGTTCTCATTTGGATGGCAAAACTTCTACTCCCAATACTTCTCAGTATTTTTTTTTTTTGTCCTAGGGATGAAACCCAGAGTTTTCACTCTGAGCTACAGTCACAGCCTATTGATAGATAGATAGATAGTCTCATAACTAGGCTTGAACTTGTGATCCTCTTGCCTCAGCCTCCCAGAATGCTAGGATTATAAGTATAAACCACCACACTCAGATTTAACTTTTTAATAATTCAGATTTTTTCTTGATTTGTCTCCAGCGTCTACTAGCTTTCAAAACTTGGAAGTCAAACATCACCACTAGCTGTGGCTCAGTTTGGCCTCTCATAGGAGCTAAGGCCTATATTTTATTTTACCCATTTGTGGAAAATAGGAAGCTGTATTGGAAAAGAGAAAAGATAATTCAGTATTCTGAACTTTTGCATGAAATTCATTTCCACTCCTGTAAGGCCTCCAGAATTTATCTACCTGGCACACTAGTTTGAAACATAACCTTACTAAAGTCAGGCTTTTCTGTCAGTCTTCTACCGAACACCAGTGGCTTTTCCTCCATCTGATCTTACTCCTTGCTAGAGGCTCTTAGTTGCTAATAATGTAAAATTTGCATGCAGATGGCATGTCTCATAGTAACAACTCCCTAGCAACACTGCCTGACTTCACTTATTTTTTTTTTAAGAAACATGTACTAAGTGCTCACCATAGGAAAGGGAATGCTACCATCTTTGCTCCTATTTGTTAGCCCTCTCACAAAAGAGAAGGATTTTCTAGTCATGATTAATCAAGACCTAAGTAGAACCAATTTTTACTATTGGGCAGGGTTTCCCTGCCTTCAGAGTCAGCACCCAACAAATACATGTAACACTTCGCTTTCTTTTCTCCCCCAGACCCAAAAAGGTGCAACAGCTAAAGGAACCAACCACCTTTATGACCTTTCCTCTTCCACTCCTAGGGCTGCCTGGGAAATATTCCCATAGTCCCTCTTGGGTGAGCTACCTTTCTCTTCTCTTTGTCCTTCTCCTGCCTGAGCATTATGGTCCTGAGATTAAGGTTAGGGGATGCTGCAGATGTAAGGCCTACTTTATCCTCAAACCTAACCAAGATCTTCTACTCATTTTTATCACAAGGTCTTAAATTGAACTTGCTGGATGCTTGTTTGTTTTGCTTTCTTCATTATTAATTTAACTTCCTGAGTAAAACTGGGGAGGTGGGGAATCTATGCAGGATATGATCTGGGTACCTGGTCATGAAAATCTCCTATTTCCAAAATGCCCTATGTATCATACCTGGTGCTGGGCACCAAGGAGACAAAGTCACAGGAAACAAGAACCTTCCTGACAGGGGCTCACAATTCAGTGGAGCATTTTACCTGACTCGGAAGTCAGGTTTCCATCAGCACGATCTAAGAGAAATTATTTCCATCACAAGAGAACATTTTAAATGGAACATACGTGAGATTTAACAGAGATTTCATTACAGAACTGTGGGAATTTGTAACAGTAAGATCGGTTTTAGGATCTGTTGTAGTCAGGGGTTACAGGGGGAACAACTACATACAGGACACAGAGTTTGTGATACTGTTTATAATAGTCACCCAAAGTTAAACACAAGAAAGTGCAGGAAAATCTGTCCACAACACTAAGACCTAGGATATTTAGCCGAGGGCCTGGATCCCACAGCAATGTCATGCAAGAGTCCCACTAGAGACCCAAATGCATGACAATGCCTCCCACAGTACCAACTGGGAATCTAAGAGCCCACGATAAGGACTCACACCAGTCTATTTACGGTTCTGTGCCGGGATGGCCAAAGGTCAGTGGAGGAACTAGAAAGTCTATGCCAGCAGGGTGAAGGAGCTGTGCAGTGGGTTGAGGGTTCTACGTGGGAGCTGAGAAGTCATGCTCAAAAGAAGAAGCGGGGCTGCCCTGAAGAGCACCACAGCCATCCCCAACGGCAACGAGGTCCCGCACTCCTCCGACGATGGAGAACAGTTGAGCACAGGTCAGGAAGCCCAGCGTGACAAGCTTCTCCAGCACACAGCCTCCCCTCCAGAGCCAGGAAGCGATGCACAATGCGAGGAGCAGAGCTCCCGCGACATGAACCACAGCCGCTCTCACCGATGAGGTCCCGAGCTCCTCTGATGAGAATAGCCGAATCCATACTGGGGAAGCCAGCATGACAAGCACCTCCAGGAGAACCAGCGGCTCGAAACAGCAACTCTTGAAAGAACCCACAACGCCTCCTTCTTCTTCACGTCCCTATTTATGCTGGCAACTTTCTTCAGGTGGAGCATCTTTACTCAACACCAGCTGAATTAATTCAGCTGGTGCTAAGTTGACCACCAGTTTGTAATCCATAACAGGATCTTTTTGTTTTCAAACTGTAACTCTGAAAGATTTTACTAACTGTAAAAAGAGGAGAAGTTAAATGAGCAATTAAGGGATGTAATTGTTTGACAATTTCATGATGTACAGGCAGAGTTCTAGAGACGTGAAACTGACTTTGGGGAGTTAACTGGGTTTTTTCATGAGAAAGGGAAGCACTTAGAGCCAATGATTGGAACTGACTGGCCAAGGATCATGTAGTTGTGAGAATGTCCACACCCAAGAAAGTGTCCTGGCCCTCCCCACACACAGTTTGTGATTCTGACTCCCAAATGGGAGAGGAGGCCCATTAAAGTTCATCATGGCCATAAGGAGAAACATTTCTATTTGAGAGAAAGCCAGTGGAACAAATGACATAGTGAGTGTTTTAGGCTGCTTCCTTCAGAGGAATTTTCATTTTTAGTCCCTCAATCTTTTGAACAAGTCTTTAGAGCAAGTAAAGGGCAGGTGCTGCTGTGTAACAGGAATACTCTTTCTGAACTGTTCTCATAAAGTTGGGTCAGTGGTCAACCACAGTAAACCTGCACTTCCATGAGCTGAGAAAATCCCATTAATGGGGCTCCACTGGTCACGTGAAGTGGACAGACTATGGTGGGTGGCTCAAACCACGTGGGCCCACTGCAGCTTTAAGTGATTTGCAGTGAGAGACAGAAAGAGGTGCCTAATAAAACATTAAGCATAGAATTTGAGTTGAATAAAATTCAGTTGATAATAATAGTCAGAAAGAAAATGATTGTATAAAATTTAAGATATTTTAAAGTGTCATATTAGAAGTTTGGGAGTCTATTAGCTCTCTGATTGCTTTAACTATTTTAAACAATATAAAATAGAAAAACTACACTTCAACTATGTTTCCTTTGGTCCTATGATTTGGATTATATAATTCAATTGAAAATCATTCTGTAATGTGTCACTTTAATTGCAGGACAAAAATACAACGTAAAAGTGTAAAAAAAAAAAAGGATAAAAGAACTGTACCTCTAAAACTATAAAAGGTAGCGAATGATACAGTTCTTAACAATGATCCAGGAACCTTTTTACATAAGGCATGACCTACCCTAATAACTTGTTTTTCCAAAATTTTCTAGAGTTCAGTCATAAACTAAAGTGATGCCCCATGAAGTACATCCTGGTACATGATTTAGTTGTATGATACAGCTCTGCCTATATCACACCTCTCCAATCACTGCTAGTGATGATTTTCTATTATTCATTCTTTCATTCATTCAAAATCACTGTTTCTCTGAAATTGGAACTCATATCCTTGGAATTGGCTTTATCATAGTCCTTAATTTATGGTATTCTCATTAATTTAGTTACGACAACACCCAACACCCACAATTTAAAGGAGGAGAGGTTGATTTCAACTCACAGTTTGCAGAGGTTTCAGTTTATAGTCAGCTGGCTCCAAGGTAGGATGGCATGGCAGAGGAGTATGCAGAGAATTGCTGGTGCCATGAAAGACAGGAAGCAAAAGAGAGAAAAGAGGAGCAGGGAGAAATAAACCCCTCCAAGCCATGCCCATGGTGACCCACCTCTCCTGACCAGATCCCACCTCCTAAAAAGTCAGCTAAAAATTCATCAGTGCACCAATTCTCTGATGATTGCCACACCCCCAAGAGCCAATCACCTGCCTAAAGCCATACCTGAGTGCATGGGCTTTGAATATAAACAATAATATTCATCATTAGTCAGCCCCTGAGTTACTTCTATTCAGTTATTTTTAATAATTTATTAAACATTCATGTATGCTTTTTCAAAAATTTAAACTAGAATCTTGACAGAGATCTACATGTAACCATATGTCCCCTCTCCCATTCCAGTCCCTGCTTCCTTTCTTCATCCAAGATAAGCATCATTCTGGATCCCAGGTTATTTCCCTTGCTTTCTTTTTTATCGAGTTTTATACACCAACATTTGTACACATATACTGGAGTTTTTTAGTTTATTTTGCTGTCCTGCTGTAAGTAACCTTTTGAGAATTCTTTAGCGCATTAACATGATGCTGTTTAGAGTCATCCAGATTGTCGCAATTCACTGTGTTTCACTTATTTTTAGATTTTTGTAATAATTTGAGTATGCTGCCATTTATTCTTCCACTCCTCTAGTGTTAGGCATTTAGACTGCTTCCAGTTTTTTCTAATTGTGGACATTGCTGCTTTGACTATCTGTGTATTTCCTATTCTATAAGGGATGATCAAAAGATATAGTGAAGGTTTAAATTTTTATGTAAAAGACACATTGCCAACAATGATGGGATAATCAGTGTTTGAAGTTGAAAGTATTCTGAGAAGGATTAATAACAATGTGTGTTTTACTGTAGTAAATCTTTTAATTTAAGTATTCACCACATTTTACAATCATTCCTCACTGATTAAACATTTACAGCAATTTCTACCAAATAAAAACATTACAGTGTGTCTTCATCTACCTTGTTTTATTTTTAACATAGGGTCTCACTGTGTGACTTCTGGCTCTTTCCCAGAGTTAAAATGGTCATGAAAGGTAAATGTTTTGAATTGATTCAGGACATCAAGGCAATGATGACAGCTCAACTAACAACACTCACAAAAGAGGACATCCAGAACTGCTTCAGAAAATGGCAAGAATAAGCCAGATGCTGAAATTCCAGCACTTGGAAGGCTGAGGTAGAAGGATTGCCATGAGTTTGAGGCTACCTACTGAGTTCAAAGCCAGTCTGCAATACATAGCAAGAACTTGTCTCTAAAAAAAAGTGGCAAGCATGATGAATAAATGTATTTGAAGAAAGAAGGAATATTTGGAAGGGGATTAATGGAAGTGTGTCTATTATTTTTAACATAGGGTCTCGCTGTGTAGTTCAGGCTGACCTGGACTCGCTATGGAGCCCAGACTGGCCTTGAACACTCATCAATCCTCCTGCCTCAGCCTTCCAAGTGCTAGAATCATAGGTGTGCACCATACCACACCTGGCTTTAGAAGTATGTCTTTTACTGTAGTAATTTTTCATTTTTATTACATCTCATATATGAACAAGCATTCTTTTTGTGTACTTACCTAGGAACTGAATTGCTGGATATAAGGAATATGAATCTTATGCTTAAGAAAATAAGGTTTATCTCTCTGTTCTAAACTGATTACATGTTCAGCGTCAGGAGATAATGTCAAACTCTTTTTTGGCCTAGTTGGCATTGTCAAACACTTCAATTGTTACCCAATTTAATAGTCATCTCCCATTGGAGTTCTGATTTTTATTTCCTTGATTGCTAATGATGTTGAACATCCCTTTACAAGTTTGATAGTCATTTTGTAATTTTTTTCCGTGTATCCTTCCCATTTTTTTACTTTCTTGCATGCATGTGCATCATATTGATTTGTAGTTCTTTACAAACTTTGACCTTAATCTTTCACAATTCTTTGTGTTTTAACAGCTTACCTAAGGTTAAAACGTGTTTTTCAATTTTTAAATTATGTTTAAGTCATCAATCCATTCAGAATTGATAGTGTGAAGCATAAGTCAAATTTCACCTTTTCCATAGGCAATAGATAACCATTGTTTCCGCTCCTTTTTTTTTCTTTTTTTTTGTGGGGGAACCAGGGATCAAACTCACAACCTCTCACCTGCCAGGCAGGTGCTTAAACCACTGAGCTAAATCCCCGGCTCAGCTCCATTTATTGATCATTCCTCCTTACTGACCTGACATGTCACCTCTGTCACATAGCACAATTTCATATGTAATTCTGTTTTCTGATCCTCTGATCTACTTTTCTATCCCTGTACAGATGCACATTGCCCTTTCTCTCTACTCTGTTTCTAAATACTCTTGGTCCTTTGCCCCTTCGTTTTTCGAGATTTTTCAAATCTTGGAATTTTGGTTGTAAATATATCAAATCAACAGAAAACCTTAAAATCTTTGCTAGATCTATCTTAATAATGTTCATAATTTTCCCTTTAAAGCTTTTTCACATCTTTTATTTGATTACTCTTAGATACTTGATATTCGATAGATTTTCATAGATTTGTTTTTTCTTTAATTTTTGTCTTATAATTTTAATGGTATAAAAAATGCAGCTGATTTTTATATTACTCATACAACAGATGCCTTACTATATTGTCCTATTATTTCTAATAATTTATCTGTAGACAACTTGAGTTTATTGTGTGAATTATCATATGAGCTACAAGCAATAACTGCTTTTTCTCCTTCCCAATCCTTATGCCTCTAATATCCTTCCTTACCTCATTGATCCACCCAGAATAATCAATGCAGTGCTAAAAACAAGTGATAATAGAAAACATCATTTTGTCTTTCCTCACAATTCTAACACTCATCCTGGGTGATCTCTTCTAGTTCCATGACTTCCTCCTGAATCTCTGAATCTGAACGTTTCATAAACACCTAAATCTCAACATGTCCAAAAGTTATCATCCAGTTACATTCTCACTTCTTACCTATTCCTCCTTTATTCTCTAGACATCACCATGTATGTAATACAAATAAAAAATCTGGAGTCTTGTTTTGACCCTCTCTCTCTCCTTCCACATACTATCTCAGATATCAAAGTCCTATTTATTCTGATTCATTAATATCGCTTGGCCTCAATCACTCTTCCCAACCAGCCTACCATCATCTATCATCTTTCATCTATCTTACTGTTACACATTTCTCAACCATCACCTGCATCCACCCCTGCATCTAAGCTCTCTTACATGCCACCCAAGCACCATCCCTATCCTATGTTAGAGGCTCCATTGTTGAGGGAATGACAAATGAATCAATGAAGGATGACAGAAAGAAGAAATGCTCCTTGGATTATAATTAAGTAAATGTAATGGTTTGTATCAAAAATGCCCTCCAAAGGGCTCAAGCTTTCAGAGCTGGAGCTTTTAGAAGGTGACTGGATCATGGAAGCCCTGAATCATCAGTGGAAGAATGCATTGGTGAGTTCATAGCTGGATGAGCAGCTAGGAGTTTGGAGGAAGTGGATCGCTGGAGACACGACATACATGGGTACATTCTTATGCCTGGCCTCTTTCTGTCCCTCTTCCTCTTCTTCTTCCTCTCGCTCTGTTTCTGCTCCCAGCTGCCAAGAGCTGAGCAACTTTTCTCTGCCATGCTCTTCTTCCATGATTTTTCTACCTTGGAGGCAGCCAACCAGGGACTGAAATTTCTGAAACTGTGGGCCAAAGTTAATCTTTTCTCCTTTAAGTCTTGTGTATCAGGTGTTTTTCTCCCAGTGACAAAAAGCTGATACTATAAACAGAAATCAACTCCTGAAGGACCATGGCTGGGGATCAGAAGTGAAGAGATCAAAAGCAGAGTAGTGAAGGGGAAACAAGAGGCCACCCCAAGCTAAACCTGAAACTAGAAGGGTCTTGGATCTGATAGCTGTAGATCAACAAAATGTCTAGCTGCATACATTGGAATAGCAGCTCTCAAAAATTTTACTTTCAGAACTTCTTTATACTTTCATGTATGTAACTTGAATCTTCCCATATTTGAAACAAATATAGAAAAAAACTATTTCATCCTTAATTCATTTAAAAACACCAATAATGAACATGTGAACATAAATATTTTATATGAAAATATTACTGTTTTCAAAAATTTCTGTTGAGAAGGGTTACATTGCTTTGCACTTTTATAAATCTCCAAAAAACTTGACGTAATAAAAACAACTGTATTCATCTATCTGCTTCAGTGTTTTCTTTATTGTGCTATGACTGACAGATCATGTACCCTACTAGAAAACTTAGCTATAAACTCATGAATGAACAAGTGAAAATGGTGAATAAATTTTTAGGGGTATTACGAAAATAGTCTTCAGATACAGATCATCTGTGGTTACAGAGACTGAAATAGCAGTTTCTTGAATAAGATAAAAGGATATTATTCTCTTGCCAAATTTCTAGAAGTAAGCAGTATCCATCAGCCAAGACACTCTTTCTGGTGGTACTACTGTCTCAGGTATACATGACCCAAAATGGCTCCCCAGAATCACCTCTACCTTCCAGCCAGCAGGATGGGGAAAACATGGCCTTTAAGAAATACCTTTAAGTGTACATGCCAGAAATGAATACTATATCACTTCCTCTGGCATTCCAAGGCCCAACAATATCTATTATTGACTTACAAAGGAGTCTGGGAAGTATTTTCAACCCGATTGACCATATGTGTTCTATCACTGGAAAAGGATGAGAACAATGTGAGGATAAATCTCATTCTCTGCTACTTTGTCCTTTCCATAAAACTCCTGCCAGGCACAGGCCCAGCAAGGAGCTTGGGCAAGCCTGGGATAACCTCACCACTGTCCCTGAGGTCAAGACAGCTGGTGTTGGAAAGGAACAGGTTTCACTCAGGTGCTTTGGCCCATAGATCTTATCTGTCTTATAAGAGCAGTCCTACCAGAAAACAAGAATATATCTAAGCACACAGTCCCTCAGGAAATGGGAGCTCACATAAGGGAGAACAGACAAGAGCTGCAGATCAACCACAATGGAAACATACTAGTTAGCTACCAAACAGCCACCATGGTGAGGTTGGGGTTAGAATAGAGGCCGGTCATGTAACACAGCTCACAAGACTGCATGATCCAAAGTCCACCCCTACTCCCAACTCCCATCCGCAGGTATACCTCATCCCAGTCTCCCCTGTTCACTTTGCGCATTTCAGTCACATTGAACTCTTCTCAGCTTGAAGAATACACTTTAATATTTTGCATCTCAGGGTCTTTGTGTGTGCTATTACATCTCTTGGAACACTTTCTGTACCACTGTCTGGCCTATATATGGTGTGTGCTTTATTTTTCAGGTCTATGGAAAAAACAAAGACCAACCAAAGGAAAAGAAAATCTGTTTATTCAGTTCGCTATCTCAAGGGAGTCAGCCACCATCACTTCTGTTTGAGCAGTCACTCAGGGGCAAGAAGGAGAATGAGGAGGTTTTACAGTGGAAAAAGGGAAGACCTCAGGTGTGCCTTGATTAGAGACTATTGGTATAGGAAGCTATAGATGGGCTAACTAGAAGCAGGATATCCTATAAGAAGGCATGTCTCTCTCTTGCCCGATTAGAGCTTTTGCTGTTTGCTGCTGCCATGAATGGCTGCCCCTCAGCCATGCCACCCTGCCTTGCAGTCAGCTGAGTAAGGACTGAAACCTCCAAGAACTGTAAGAAATAAACCTTCCCTTCCCTAATTTTGGGCATCAGGTGTTTTGTCTCAGCAACAACAACAAAAAAAAAAGTAACCAAGACACTGTGTAATTGGCTAGGGGTGTATATTTGGCTTTTTTGGTTTATCCTACATTAGAAGGAGAGACAAAATTTAGCGAAGCTGTCAGTTACTAATCAAGTCCTGGACATTTGTTATAGGGGTTATTGTTTGACTTTCTGTCCTTGTTGCTAAAAATAATGGTCCATTATTTTGCAACCCTGACTTGTAGGCTTCCTAAGTTGGTTACCGTAGATAATGGGTTGGCTTTCTGTGCTGGTTGCTGCATTCTGGATCAGAGCATGATTGTATAAACAGTCTGGACCAATGAACTGTAAAATGGACCATTGTTCTTCGTGTATTCAATCTCTTTGGCTCTCAATTCACAGCGTTTCCTTCTGGAAGCTTCCCCAGCACCCAGATTAGGGCAAATCTGCCTGTAATGTGTTCCTGGAGCTGCCTGGACTTCTCTTTTCACAAACTTGAAGTCCTTTGCCCAATAGACTATAAGTTCCACATGGATAGGATCTATGGTTTTGTTTAGTTCTCTCTTTTTGGCTTAGCATACAGTAAGTGCTCAAAAAATTATTCCATGGGTGGATGGGTGGATGGATAAGTGAATGTTTCCGTGAATATTGGACTTCTGCACACTGAGAGCAGTGTTCTACCATTTCTCAACTGATCAGTTTCCCAAACCTTCTGTAAAGAGTAGCTGCAAGCATAAGTTCTGTATTGTTTCTGCCTGCTGAGGCATTCTGGCATTCCAACAGAGTCACTCACCAGGCAAAATAAGGTTACTTTCTAGCTTGAGAAAGCAAAGATGCGAGTTGTTTCAAGTTTAGTCAGTTTTCCACTCGTAGGTCCAACCTGTCTGAGATCTGACGTCTCAGACATCTGTCTCAGAGTCTCGTCTTGGGCTATATTTCCTCCTAAGCATGAATCACTGAAAATATCCTACAAAATATTCCACTGAGTTCTGGAGCTGCCCATTTAGCAAGAAGATTACTTGTGCTGAAGTTCTGGCATAAACCTGCCAGCTGTAACATATCTTGCTGGTCTGACCCAATGATGACCCACAGTACTCTATGTCTGGGCTGTTTTCTTTTATTTTCCATCTTCTGAAGATTGTCAGAATTCTGCCTGGCTAAGCAATAAATCCATCTTTTCAGGGATCAATTGCAGTGACTTGCTGCAAAAGCTGGAAATCCAATTAACTGCAAAATAAATAAAAAATGAAAAATATACTGAAGCTATGGCATAAGTCAGCTAGGAAATGTTCTGGACATTAAAATAAACAAGGAGAAATTTCAACTTCATTTGTCTTCTTTTCCTTTTTATAAACCATGTTATTGATAAATTTAGCCTTGGTTCCAATTTCATCTTAGCCACAATTTGCTCAAGCATAGAACTGTTGGGATGGCTAACTCTGTGCTAATTATACCCTGCAGGCACTCTCCAGAGAGAAGCCAACTCGGCTAGGATTACCTTGCTACCATATGTAAAACTTTAGACCCTCTCCCCCTTCATCTTTTTACACCACATGTGTTCTTAAAGGAGCATAAATCTGCTCTAACATTCTGTGGGAAGTATGAGTTATTTTGGCTTTCTGGGACATTTTGAAAAGGACAGAGTTTTCATCAATTGCATCAGTTGGCTGAGTAAAAGGCTGTGTCTCACCACTACTGAGGTCTATAGGGCTGGAGTCACCACAAATGGAGCCTGTGAGCCCTGGACACACACTCTCTGGTCTGGAGACTGAGTCAGGGACCTCATGGCAGTGAACCTCACACCTGGTTGCATCCCTGGGCCTCCCTGAAAAGGGTCCCACACAGGCCCTAAGGCACCAGACACTGAGAAGGTCACATAAGAGAGACCAAACTCACAAAGACACTGGAAGAAATGGGCACATGAGCTGCCATTAGTAACTGAAATACATATTTACCTCCTGAGGGTGTCATGTGGAGGACAATCAGGGGTTGTGATCTTATTCACTTCCTGGGATAGCCAAGGACAGCACAGCAGCAGGGACACCTAATGGCTGGAGGTTATCTTAGGAGGGATTCTACCACATACTCCTATGACTTCAGATAGTCTCAAGCTGCTCTGAATCTCAAAGTTCTTGTGTGTAACGAGAAGACTGAAATAGAAGCTCCCAAGGCCCTTCCAAGAGTCCCAATGTTTGCAATTCTATGTTTGATGAAAAAGATCACATTTTCTCTTTTAAATCTTATATCCTTCCTTTTCCTGTGTGGTCTAGCCATCACTGAACTAGCCATCCTTGAGTCATGAGTATCACAGAGGCAGCAAGTGTTGGTTAGTTGATGCTATCATGGAAAATAAGAAAAGAAATTATGCTGTTTCTCAACATTTCTTATCAGGAAAGTAAAATGATACAATGTTACTTTTTTAAAAACGCACCCTACTTCAAAGGCTCCTTAGATAAATAAGAACAACTATGAGAAGAAATCTCTCCCAGACTTTAAAATGTGTCCATGTGGACAATTTTCAATTCAAGTCACAAGTTATCTGCTATCCTTGGCTGGCCATTAATTTGGTTTTACTAAAAAATATTATTTCACTTTCTAACTTACTTTCACAATTCTGTTTACTAAAAAAAAACTAAAAGAAAACAAAGAATGCTAGGAAGCTATAACCATGGGAGATACAGTCATTACTAAATAGGGGATCTTTGATGATAATAAATGCGCTGACACAGGGAACAGAAAACACATAGAGGCTGTGATATTTACTGAAGCCTATCCGGAGAGATCAGACTTATGCAAGGGAAGTTCAGCTTCAGTGTAACTTAGGAATAAATTCATGCTTTTAGTCTCAAACCTGGTAGCTATACTACTGATTAAATCATTGACTCAACATTTCTTGGATTCTATGTTTACACCAGGCACTGTACATAGTGCTAGGAAAACAGCAATGAACACAACAACCAAAGCCTTTCCCAGTAAATTTGATAGAAAATAATGTATATATTCATGGTCATGGAAACAATGGGTTAATTCCCTGGGAAGCAATCTGTTATTCAGCAAGGTGTAGACAAACGTTTTGTTAACCTATGGCTGTATTTCTATTTTCATCTAGCAATGTTGGCTCAAGAAGGCTGCAGGCACCTAAGGCTCTTATCTTTCCAATCCCTCTTTCTTCTCTAAGGCAGGTAGTTACAAGTACCAAATAAGTTTCTATTCTCACTGTGGGGTTTTTTAGTTTAAAACTGTTTATTGATCAATAAAAAGTAGAAAACCACAGAGTCATTGCCTCGGGAAACTGTACTAGTAATTTTACAGCAGGCTAGATAGTAAGAAAAGATTACAAAGGTTAGTAGGTGGGAGACCCAGCTCTTGCCAAAAACAAGTCAATCCTAACAAAAAAGAATTAACTACTGACCTTGGAGAGCTTAGACAAGGTCAGTGGCAGAGTTAATATGATCTTACTGGCTCTATTCCTTATCTGTTTACTAGTTCTAGAAAAAAAGTGAACAGATATCATATGAATTCCCATATGTTGAAAATGAGCATTGTACAAAACAGATGAAAATCCTCGAAGGAATGCAAAAGAAAATGTACATAGCATTGAGAATAGCATTTTTAAATAGCTAATTTTTCAAATAAGACTGTCAATAGGACATATTGTTGCCACTGTAACTATTTATATTAATAACTCTGAATCACCAAACAAGTCTTTGTGAGCTCAGAGACATAGGTGTATACTAGCAGCACTCATTCATTCTTCCAGTCATCCTTTCTTCTGTCTGCTCAACTGGGGTGTGAGTATCCAGAGGAGTACCACTTCTCTTGCCTTAATTTCAAATGATGGCCTTTACTTCATCTAAGAGCACTGATTCCAACCTAGTCAGTACCTTTCTCTCCGCCCACTTGCCCTTGTTTCTCCTTTAGCTTCTCTATACCCATTATGATATCTCATTAAAATAACTGAGGTCAAACATTCCCAATGTCTTCTTTGGTCAGCTTATACCCTCACCTATTTCTCCATAGGTCATCATTTTAACTCTATTACATCACCTTAAACTCTTCTGTAGCTTACTGAGTGAAGCCTCAGTCTTGATCTCTTCTGTCATCCTTCTTTACTCTAACACACAAAGGTATTGACTTAAATTTTATCAGATGAAAGTGCCCTTTCAGAGAGAGACAACATGCTATGGCCCTAAATGGTCATTAACCATGAGTCTTGGTTTAAAGATTCCTGAAGAATAGTAGAGAAGTAAGTGAAGAACTACACAAACTGTCTCCACAGGCAAGAGCTCCACCTATTCCTAAGAGACCTATCATTTTCACATTCATGGCAAGGATCTTGGTCTTTAGTCCTGAAGCCCAGGAATTACATATCACCTCTCAGCTTTAGTCACATTATATCAAGAACTTCTGGCTTAAGAGGTAAGTCAAATTCATCATCACTATCTCAATCTCAGCTCAAACTAGCTTATCATTTTCCAAGAGAGATCAGCTTTTGATGAATGGCATTCTGAGCAGGTGA
>RJWM01041521.1:0-14842 GCA_004363535.1 Dasyprocta punctata | reverse complement strand
AAAATTCTCCCTCTCTTCAAAAACATCATTCTTGCCACTTTCTGAAGCAGTTCTGGAAGTCCTCTTACATGAGTCTCTTTTTGGATGCCATCAAAAAACTGTAGTGATTTCTGCTGTGCCACGCAGCGGGAAGGCAGGCTCGTGGGGACACGATGGTGTGACCGCGTCCACCTGACGGGCCCTGGCATCGCGAGACTTCTGACTTTTCCCTCAAGTCAGAATGAGCATGAAAATCGAGTGTTTTTAGTCAGTTCAGGACGTGGAGGCAGCTAGGACAGCACAAGTGAAGACACTCATGAGGGAAGACTGCAGACCTGCATCAGAAAATGGCCAGAGTGGCGGGGTAGGTGTGTTCAGAGGACGGGGGAGAATGTTGGGGGGACTGATGGCGATGTGTCTTTTACTGCAATACATTTTTTAGAAATCGAAAGTTTCTCTTTTTTTCTAACGGGTTGTATTTCTTATGTACATGCCTACGTATGTGCATACACATTCATGTCACTGTAAGTGGTAAGCAAGGAAAACGTGCAGGAGAACTCTGAGCAGCATCTGTTTAGGTATTTTGAGTGAAGAGATGGCGGCCAAGCGAAACTCGAGAGTGCGGCCCAGCCACCGAGCTCTCCAGCCAGGGAGCTGAAGGCCGCATCTTGAGAAACAGAGCTCCGTGTGGCCAGGCGATGTGGTGTCTCGTTTTGTTAGGAGAAGTCATGGTACAGCTATAGTGTCAGCAAAACAGCCTGTAGACCGAATTCATCCCAATGCCTGTTTTGATAGTTTTATCAGAATGTGGCACCGTGCCCTTTGGTGATGGAGTGACAATGACAGCTTTCACACTGCAGCTACACATGCGGTAGCAACAGCGTTGAGTGGTTGTGACAGAGACTTCGTGACCCGTCATCTTCAGGGCCTGACACACACATACTCCGTGGTCTTCTGCAGGCCAAGTTTCTTGACCTCTGGTGTAGACCTGATAATACACACATGTGAATTGAATTCCAGCTGCCAGCCACTAACTGGGAGGCTCGTCCGTCCTCCTGCCGAGGCCCAGCTCCTCCTCTTTTCGGGCCTCTAGAGCAGTTGTTGGGGATGACTTAGACCCATGGTTCCGGGTCTGAACACGTGCTCCGCGCTCCTGGAAGGCTTCAGGATGCTCAGAGGCCCAGGCTCTGACACCGCGCAGAGATGCGGACGTAGCCGTGACTTTGCCTTTTGATTGGGCCCCGGTGATCCTGATGCTGCCGGTGCAGGGTTACACTGCAAGACCACTGGCTCACACACTCTGTGCTTTGGGGCTGGCCTCAAAGTCCTGGGCCCGTAAAGATCACTAGGTTGGACAAAGGAGAGGAATTAATTCTGCAGAACTCTGGGGCAGATCATCCAGGTATTTCACAGCCCAAGGAGGGACTTTGAGCAAAGAATTCTGTGGGTCCCAGAGCCCTGCAGAGGGCCCCCGGGCTCCATCCAAGCCCAGCTCCCGCAGAAGGACTGTCTGCATTCAGTGTTTCCGTTACTGTTTGTGCTGTGAAGAGTGGGTGCCCTTGTTTGAGCCTTCGTTCCCTGACAGTGGATGAGACCCCCAGTCCTGCAGGGGGTTCTTGGTGTGGCAAATCTCCGGGTGCCATGGCGGCCTCCCCACGCAACCGGCCACACCCATGGGGCCTTCTGTTTGCACCAACCCAAGCCAAGGGTGGAAAGGGAAGAACCACATCAGCAGGCTAACTGGAAATTTTTTAAAAAGTAAGAAACAGAAGAAAAAGCAAATAGGTTCAGAAATCAGATGGATGCTTATACAAAGTAGTTATTTTTATTTCTCTGAACTTTAGTTTCCTTATTACTTGTGATAAGGGATTATAGTTACAATCTTGAAGGGTTGTGAGGATTGAATTAGATGTGCACACAGTAAATGTCACCTATAAATCTGGCTTATAAATCTCTCCTCCGATGTCCCTATGGCTGGAACTCCTGATGGTGATCGTCTTAGAGATTCCCTGGGGACTGTGGCCTTCAGAGCTTCTGGGGGTAGCACCTGGTGCTCTGATTTGGCTCTGCAGAGGATCTGTCTCGGAAGCATCGTGTTTCCTGGGCTAGCCTAGTTTCAGTCCTCGTGTTCTTGCTGCCAGGACGCGTGTCCTTGGATCCCACTAGCCGGAGCCACTGAGCAGCTTCTTCTCGGCCAGGGTCCCAGCAGCCCTCCCCTCTGCCGCTGCCCCAGCAAGGACGAGCTGAGGAGGGAAGCATCTGCTGGCCGCTTCCCCTAGCGAGGCTGTGTGTGTCTTTTAGGGGCAGAGGAGCGTGGCTCCTGACGGCGAGTCCCAGGCCTCGTGGCGCCTCCTGCAAGGTGCACACCTGGTCTCAGGAAAGGAACGCTAAATAATCCACCACAGCAGCCTGCTCCCACCATCTGGGACTGTCCCCTGGTGACCCTGAGAGCTGCTAGCAGGGTTCCCACTTGCTGTGTGGCGTCTGTGGAGCAGGAAGAATAAGCAGGCAGCGTAAACCTGCTGTGGCGTCAGGGACGGCCCAGGCCGAGCCAGGCGGACTGCTGGGGGTGCTGGCAGCCAGCCCGGCCGGAGGGCTTCAGAGGGGCTCTCTGTGCTGAGGAAGACGGGTGGTCTGTTTACACTCGGACTCTGTAAGCGTCTATTAGGCACCTGCTGTATGCTCGACGTTTTTACTTCCATTTTCTCGTTTAATCCAGATGGCAGGTGCGGCACTGCTAGCTGAGGCAGAGTGGGAAAGCACGGGGTCCGACTCACACAGTGAGTGAGGGGCAGGGGCAGGACTTCCTCTGGCCCGCCTTCCGCTTGACACAGTGCCTGTTTTTTTTTTTTTTAAACAAAAGGAAAATAAGAAATTAAAACATAATGGTTTCACCCCAACCAACAAAACAGCAACAGTCATCAGCATATTGGATATTCCTGAAAATCATTTAAGACAAAAAATACAGACCTGAAACATTATCTAACTAATTGTTAACACAATTGTTTTCAAATGAACCTTTCACATTAAAAATAAAATCTGAAGGTGACCCTGAAAAAATTACGTTTTACTCAAAATTCTTTTTTCTTTGACTGTCACAACTAATTTTTATATAAATAGATTTTATTTCAGACGACATGATACTCTACCCAGAGGACCGCAAGAATCCCACACCTGTCTTTTTGTGACAGCAATATACTGAGGTCTCCCAATACATGTATTAAGGCTTACTTGATTTTTCATGTCGATTAATAATTGTTTTACATAACTGGGTGGACTAATATTTGTTGCATTGTTATCTCTTCCTTTTAGATTGTTCCCTTACCAATATATAATGACCTTCTTTGTCTCTCTTAATCAGTCTTGACTTAAAATTAACTTTATCTGCAAATAGGATAGCTACCTCTGCTTTTTTCTGGACTCCTGTTGCATGGAGTATTGTTTTCCATTCTTTAACTTTGAGTCTGTGAGTATCTTTTTGAATTAAATGTGTTTCTTGTATACAGCATATTGTTAGATCTTGCTTCTTGATCCATTCGGCCAGTCTGTGTCTTTTGACTAATGAATTAAGACCATTGACATTGATGATTAAAACTGATATGTATTGACTTATCTTTATCATGTTGTTTTCTTTTTTGCTGGTGGATTCCTTCTATTAGGGCTCATGGAGCTGTAGTACTTATCATCCCTTTCTAAAATGTCCTTCAAAATATTTTGGAGTACTGGTTTAGTGGTCATGAATTTGCTCAACTGTTCCTTATCATGTAAGTATTTTGTTTCTGCCTCTATTTTGAAAGATAGTTTTGCAGGATACATCAATCTGGGTTGAAAGGTTTTCTTTTAGAACTTGGAGTACTTCACTCCAAGCTCTCGTTGACTTGAGAGTTTGTGCTGGGAAGTCCACTGTAATTCTGATGGCCTTTCCTTTATAGGTGATTTGTTTCTTTTCCCTAACAGCTTTTAAAATTTTATTCTTGTGTTGAATTTCTGGAATCTTGACTATGATATGCCACAGTGCCTGTTACCAGAGGTGATCATCCCCTCCAGACCCGCTGCCTCGCGTTTCTGCTCCTCCGCAATTGTCCTAGCGTGTAGCTCCTTTGGAACGGAGCACACCGAGGTGCCAGGGGACAGCTCCGACTGCTCCTTTCCACGGCTGCACGTTCCGATGCCTGGTTTTCATCGCGTCCCCCACCTTGCTTTGGCCTTGCTCACCAAGGTGGAGGCTGGGAGGCTGTCATCAGCGCAAGGCAGCCACCTTCCTGCAGGGCCGAGTTCCCCAGTCTCCTGCAGGGTTTGATTTAGTCTGAGGGTGGAATGGCGCAAACTCAGACCTGGAGGAGAGTGACAGACCAGGGAAGAAACAAACCGGAAGGGAACTTTCCTTAGCCCAGCAGGGTGGAAATTCTTAGTTGTGTAGTCCCAAGGAGGGAACTTTTGCACAGTGCTCTACCTTAATAGCCACTCTCCTGAAATGCACAGGGCCCCCCAGTGTGATGGTGCACAGGTCTATGATAACTGCTTTACAGATGATGATGATGATGAGGAGGAGGAGGAGGAGGAGGAGGAGGATAATAGCTGTACTTACTGAGTGCCCTGGTGCATTCAGCTGTGTACAGAATGCTTTGTGAAGATACTAGTTACCACGTTCATTCACATTTTTAGGAAAATGGTTCTGAAGAACACAGAGGCTAAGTAACTTGTCCAGTATCTCGCAGACAGCAGGAGCCATAGCCCAGGACCAGGCACAGACATCTTGATTCTAATACCAGAGCTGGTTCCAGTATAGCAGGAAGACTGCCTTTCAAACAAAGATAAATTAGATGCCCTCTGTAGCAAGCTATTTATAGGTGTTGAGGAATATTTAAGATTAAAGGAACAAAGGCAGAATCCAGGACACCATCTTGAGAGATATAAATGCTGTAGCTGTGCTTCTTATTCTTTTCTCCATCAATCACCTATCTGATGACTTTCACAGGTGTGACAGTCTCCCTGTGCTGAGATCACCTTCTGCAGAAATTGCAAAATAAAATGCTATGTGGAAATAAAGTGCTGTAGGAATCCCTGTCATAACCAGGAATCCTTCATCAGCGGTGGCAGTTTGTGGTCAGCACAGCCTATGTAAGATAGGCTGTGGGTCCCGGCGCTTCTCTCAGTCATTCACCCAACCCATCTTTATCAAGGGGTCCCTGTGGGCATTTTTATGGGCTCTGGGAATAGAAGGCTTTTGAACCTGACAAAATCCAGGTTCCAGAGTGAGCCATAGACCTGCATGAGTCAGTAAAGCATAGTAGATTAAAAAGTGCTCAGTATCAACTTTCAGAATAGCAAACACTTCAATCACCGAAGCAATCACATGCTGGGAATTATGTTAATGTGTGTTTTAAAAGCAAGCATTCAAGATAAATCAGTTGACGCTGGAGCCCAGGGAAGGAGGCATCTCTGATCACTCCAGCTCTTCTGTGAGGCGCTAGGTCAAAGCTTGCAGCAGGCAGATCACATCACAGGTAAAGGAGACCCACCAAGCTGGGCAAAACACACCTTCACGTGTGCCTGCCGGGAGGAACACCAAAAGGATACCCAGACACTTCAGTCAGTTTCTCCCAATCCTCCAGCAGATGTTCAGAGAGGTGGAAAGCCAGCTCTGCAAAGGAGAAGCCTGAGTTTAAAGACATGGTACAAGGCGACAAATTTCCTTATGGTTCCTCCCAGGGAAGCCGATAAGAAGAAAAAGAAAAAAGTTCCCGGTGTTCCTAGATGACCGTCATCTGCCTTCTTCCTGTTTTACTCTGAACACTGCCCAGTAATCCAAAGTAACACAGAGCATACTTCAGAAAAATGGGGTGAACTGTGGTCGGAAGAGTCAGTCCAAGATGAACAGTCATGCCAGTCAAAAGCAGCCATGCTGACGGAGGCCCGAGAGCATCGCCGCACGTGCAGCAAGGGCGGAAGTGGAGACAGGAGGGTGGGCCCTCGTGGGCCAGCAGGCTCCCAGGAGGACGACCCGAAGACGTGGGGGCAGGGGTGAGGAGGAAGACGGGGGGAGTAGCTGACCGTCCCGTAACGCTGCGGGCGTGGTGAGCGGGTGCAGACAACTATTCAGCTAAGAATGGGAATTCAAGAGCATTTCATCATTGGCTCAGTGTAAAAACTACAGATTTTTGTAGATTCGATAAATTCTTTGTAGAGGAAATACACAGCTATAACTTTGTAGGGGGTCACAACACAGTGCTTAAAACTTCTGATTGGGAGTGTTCTAAATATTTAATGCTTCTTTCATTTCTTGGGTATGAGGCACAGCAAACACATAGCAAATTTTGGGTGTTTTTGTTTTTAAAGTACTAGAGGTTTAACCCAGGGCCTTTGCCCGGAGCTACATGCCTGGCTTCCCACCCCCTGTTCAGACAAGGTCTTACTAAGTTAGTTGCCCAAGGAGGGCTTGAACTTGTGGTCCTCCTGCCTCAGCCTTCCAAATGCTGAGTTTTATAAGATGTTGCATTCTGTAATTTTCTTTAAAATTATACTTTAGAAAAAAAAAATCAGCCATTTAAATTATCTGGAAATTGTCTCAAGGGCATGCAGCGAATGGAGAAGCATCTGGTCGGGAAAGGCTCTCGAGCCCTGCGAGTGTCTGCGGCATCTGAGCTGCAGCCCACTCCCCACACAGATGGCTGGGGTGGAAACTGCTCGAGGTGTGTCTGGCCGCGGCAGGCCTCCTTCTCCGCCCGGGTCCAGGTCTAGACCTGTGGTTTCACCTTGGGAGGGGCAGCCTCAAAGGCAAGGGCACCCTGCCCTTGCAAAGCCCTGCTTATGTCAGATCAGACTTTGGAGCAATTTATGCGAAGGTCCTGGTAGAGAACGATAGAACAGTCAGTTAGCAGTTAGTGGGGGCTAACGGGTGGGCTGGCAGTGCACACAGAGCAGCCCTGGAGCGGTGGTGGAGAAGCAGGGTCCTGTCCCAGACTGTACACTGTAAGGGAAACAGATTTATTTCTAGAAAGAGGAGTGGCCACCATGCTGCAATAGATTATCTAAAATGTTCACTTTTCAACCAAATATTCTGAGACGTACAAAGAAACCTATACACAGGGAGAATAAAGTAACCACAGCGCCCCTGAAGAGGTAGCCTGCAAAGAAGTGGCTGTAAATATGTTCCAAGTACTGGCAACTGTGTCTGAAAACCAAAGGAAGGCCGGGTTACAGTGCCTCACCCAACACAGTGAAGGGAAGGTGACAGAAAAAAATTATAAAAATGTAAGTCTTGGAGTTACAAAGTATATGCAAATGGAAAAATTCATTCAAGAGTTCAACAGCAGATTTAATCTGGTGAAAGAAAAAAAAATTGGTGAAATGGGCAGTAGTTAGATAAAGATTATACAGACTAAAGAACTGCGAGAAAACCAGGTGAGGACCCATTGAACACACAAGTGCGTGCATAATGGTACCAGCAGAAGAGATTAAAAAGGAGCTGAAAAAATATTTTAAGAAATAATGATGGAAAACTTCCCAAACCAATGCAAAATATTAGTCTTCCCATTTAAGAAGCTGACACAGTCCAGGAAGGTAAGCTGAGAGAGATTCATACTCAAGCATAACAGAAGCAAAACACTGAAAAACGAGAAAGTCTTGAAAATAGCCAGAGAAAGCAGCTAAGCACCTCCAACAGAACCTCAGCAAGGTGAACAGCCAATTTTGCGGTCCTGGCAAAGACTTGAATGAATACTCTTGAAAAAGCAGAAGTGAAGCACCAAGGGAAACAGAAGAAAAATAAATAAATGAATTTGGTCAAAATTAAAAATATTTGTGCATCAAAGGACACCCTCAAATACAATACAAGTGAAAATACAACACACAGAATAGAAGAAATATTTATAAATCAAGTAATAACGAACTTACATCCATTTGGGAGGATTCTTGCAACCCAGAAAAAAATGAGATATATATGCCCAATTTAAAAATGAATGAAAGATCTCAATATGTTTGTCCAAGGAAGTTGTGTGAGTGACTGAATACACAGAAAAGCAAGTTCAACATTATTATCCATAAAGCAAATGGAAGTAAATAGGAGGTGTCATTTAATACCTGATAGGCTGCAAGCAGAAGAGCAGACAACAAAAGTTTTGGTGAAGATGTGGAAAAATGGGAAGCTTCAGATTGCTAGTAGGAATATAAAACAGTGTGACCACTTTGGAAAACAGTTTGATGGTTCCTTAAAAATGTTAAATGTAGAGTTATCACATGACCCAGTGATTTCGCTAGACATATATCCAATAAAAATGAAAACGTATCTTTCCACAAAAAATTTTACATGAATATTCATAGTAGTATTATTCATAATAATAAAAAATGGAAACAACTGATAGCCTCGATTGATGAATGGATGAATAAAATGTATACCTGCACATTGGAATGTTACTCAGCAATAAAACAGAATGAAGGCTCCATACAAGCTACAGCATGAATAGACCAAAACTGTTACATAAATGAAAGATCATGTAAGATTTCATTTCCAAAAAACATCCAGAACAGGCAAACCTGCAGAGACCGAAAGTAAGTTTGTGTTTGTTGAGGCCAGGAACAGTGAGGCAGACGGGGAGAAGGACCTCTTAGTGAGCGTCTTCGTGGGCCTGTAAAAGCTCTGAAACTGGATTGTGGTAGTGATTCTGTACCTGAACTACTCACTGGTGTCCGTTCAGTGGGTGCACGCTAGGATAGATAAGCTCCGTCTCAGTCAAACCTTTTTTTAAGTATTAAGGAGAAAAAGTAGGGAAACAGTGGGCAGATGGGAAGGGAAGGCCTCGCCGAGGTGAGACTGATGTCAGGAGGTGAGAAGGCAGGCCATGCTACTCTCCACAAGAGGAGTGTTTCAGACTAGAGGAGCTGGCGCAAAGGCCCAGAAGCAGGGATGGGCCTTACGTGTTCGAGGCCTGGCGTCAGAGTGACAGGAATCAGAGTAGCAGGTGATGATAGGGAAGTCATGGGACCTGGACCTGGGGGCCTGATTTAGACACGGGAGCGTCATGGGCTTTGAGCGGAAACCTGGCAAGCCCCAGGCTTTGTTTCCAGAAAATCACCATGGTTGCGAGGCTGTGACTAGAGAAGATGGGGAGCAATAGTAGCCAGAAGAAGGCGGGAGCTGATGGGGGCTGGGACCTCCACCCAGAGACCAATGACCGTGACACAAAGGCCGAGGAAGGACGTGGGCTGCTACGTGCATCCCGCAGGTAAATCCAAGAGGATTAGTGAAGGGCTGGAAGGCGTTCAGCATCAAGGACCCGACAGTAAACGTGCTTGGTTCTGTAGGCTGCGGCTCCTCAGCGACACTGCAGGAGTGTGGATGTCGCCCTGGACACTACCTAAATGAACAGCCTGGCTGTGTTCAATGAAACTGTGCTTAGAAAAGCAAGAGGCAAACTCAATTTGTCCCATGAGATGTAGTTTACCAACCACTGGAATAGAAGTCGGAGCAGCAGAAGTAATAAAGGAAGATGGGGTTGCCACCCGCTGACGTCGCGAAGACTGCGGATGGGGCGGAGCCGTCGGGAATGTGGTGCAGACTTGTATGTTGAGAAGCCACGTGGACCTCGGATGTGGCTACGACCCAGGCAGGTGAATGCGTGAGCCTGGAGTTTGTGGGAAGGTCTGGCCTGGCATTGTCCGTGTGGAGGCTGCAGGAAGACCATCCCTAAATGGACTGAGCTAGGTAGGGCTGAAGACCACGGCAGCAGAGGTTGCAGGACTGAACCCTGGGTTCCCCAGTGCTGAGCCCTCGGGGAGAGGAGGAGGAGCAGCCCAAAGTCCACGAGAGAGTGGGTGGGGATCCAGGAGGATACAGCATTTTGCAAACTACACCAAGAGACTGGTTCAGAGAGGCCAACGTCATACTTTCCTTTCCTGCTCACAAAAGCCTCTTGCAGTGCAGTTGAGTAAGGAAATGTTCTAATGAAAATAATCCCAAATTCCCTCTAATTTTTAGAAAGAAAAAGTCATTATTGAACTTTTCACTCATTCAACCAGTGCTCACAACTCGGAATTGAGCTGTGAGCCAAGGCAGGCATCAGCCAGCGCTGCTCTCAGACAGCAGAGTTTACTTAGAGCGACACCTGTGGAGTGAGGGTTAACATTCACCAAGAGCAGGTCTCTCACTGTCCAAGGCTGCTGGACCGAGTGCCGAGAGGACAGCTCTGAAAAAGGAACATGCATCTAAGAGTAAGTTAGCATGGCTTCTTCTTTTGTGCAGAAAATCGATCTTACTAAAAACTTTTCTGTTTTTAGTAAGAAATTAGTTCCACCATTTCACACACTAATTGGTACCTACCTGGGTTTTGAGCGGAAAGGAGAGGGCCGCTGAATGAGAGGCAGGAGTGTGGGGTCTCTGAGCAGACCCAGGACCTGCCGTGGGATGCGGGTCTCGGTAGCACTCCTTTCCCCTCCGCAGTTTGTCTCCACCTCTGTGTGCTAGGGGCCAGTGAAATGTGGCGGCTCGGGGCAGTGAGATGGGCCGAGCACCTGGCGCCCGTGTCCTTCTCTTTCCTTGGAAAAACCAGTGTGTCGGTCCACACCGCTGGGGCATCTCGTCTCCCTGCGGACTATTCCCAGAGCAGATCTTCGCTGCCAGTTTGCACCTCACGAAGCAGATCGTTCTCAGTCCTTTTTCTACAGTCCCTTTCATTTTGCCATTGTTTTCTGAAGAGCAGTGTGCGGGCGCCTCCATGCCTACGTGGGAGATACCAGGAAACCGAAGTGCTCTGAACAGCTCTACTCATCCGCCTGTCTCTGCTGTAGAAGAAATTTGGGTGTTTGGTCAGCTGTTTCATGCAGATTGCTGGTCCCCAGAAGCTGCCCTATTAAGTGCGGCTTCCTTTGTCTAAGAAAAACTGCTGGCACATCATGCCAATTTAATGATATTTTCATGGAAATGTACAATGATAAGCCTGTTTAAATCATTGATGTGATTTTTAATCTTCTGAGGGGCAGAAAAGTCTTCAGCAGTCTTTCATTTTGATGTGCACAGTCTAGCTTGTCCATATTTTTCATTTTAATTAATGTAATTAAAGGAGGATAAAAGGCTGTGTTAAAATTTTGTGTGTTTGATTATTGGGATCAAGAATAATTAAAATGTATGAAATGTGGCAGATCCCTAGGATAATGGGGAAAAAAAGAAGGCTTAAAGTGTCCCAGGTGGTTTTTCCACGAGATTTAGATGTGTCCATGATCTGAGAAGCATTCGTAACACAGAGTCTCCACAAATAGACAAGGAAGAAGGCTTTTTGAGGCGGGGAGAATTTCTCTCTATGTTTATCATGAACAACTTTATCATTTATGGTACTAGCAGTCCTTCTGTCTTTACTTTTCTTGTTGCTGAGACAAAATACCTAACACTCAAAGTTAAAGGAGGAAAGGTTTATTAGCTCATAGTTTGTAGAGGTTTCGGTCCGTAATGAAAGTGAGATGGCCGTCATTACACAGTCATACAGCTAAAAGGTTCCCATTCATGTTTGTGCTGGGGTTCTTTAAATGACGATGCCCTGCCTGCTGCAGGAGACACACTGTACATCTGAACTGGAAAGTGATCAAAAACTGTGGAGGATTTCTCTTTTAAGCATTTCTTTTCTATGAATGCAGCTCCACTTTTGTAGGATAACTTCTGTATCTTTGCCTGCATTATGGGCTCTTCACACATTTCTTTTTCTGTTTGATTACTTGAGTTGGAGATTGTTTAAAGGGTAATAACAACCCAGAACATGTTCTGCATTTTCTCCCTCAACATTTCCATGAAAATATCATTAAATTGTAGTAGTGTTGATTCAGGACTATCACAGGGACTTTTGGATGTTAAATATCCCTTTGTTTTAAAACATTATGGATTTAATAGATTATGGATTTTTAAAACTTTTTACGTAGCAAGAAGGAAAATTGACCCCTGTGGCGGTTGCTGGAGCTCTCTGTTATCCACCGTCCTCTCCTCCTGGGCTTACATTCCTCAGCGCTCTGGCGGGTCATGGGACTGCTTTGATTAGTCAAAGTGTTATTGTTCATCGCCAAGCTGAATCCTTTGAAAACATATTCAGTGGTGTCTTGGTTACTTTCTCGTTGCTAGGATGAGATACTCGACACCCACAAGTTAAAGGAGGAAAGGTTTATTTTAGCTCACGATTTATAGAGTTTTCAGTCCATAGCTGGCTGGCTCCTGGTTAGGGCAGCTTGGCAGAGGGGCATGGCAGAGGAGAAACAGTCCACAGCAGGGCAAGCAGGAGGCAGCACGGAGCAGCATTAAGCCTTTCTTTCCCTTTTATCTCATCCAGGCTGCAAGCCTTTGGTTGGTGTTACCCACTCCCAGGGTGAGCCTTCCCATTATCCACACTCAGAACTACACTAAACTAACCAGTGGACTAATTTAGTATCATGCACCCTTAATCCATATTTTCACACCCTCCAGGGACCTCCCCAAAAGCCCCACTTATGAACAGGTTTGGGAGAATATCTAGATACAAACTATAGCTTTCATTTCCTGTTGCTATAACTTGGAAATTATAGGCTACAGTCAGAAAGACACAAGAAGGAAGCAGAGCAGATCTCTGGGTCACTGCCTGGCGTGGAGCTGCCTGGACAGCCTCTGGACGTCTGAGCACCTGCAGGGAGAGCAGCTTGTCTGTGCTTTGCCACCAACCGCTGGGGATTTTGTTATGATGCCATCACCCAGTCTAACCATTCTTTGTTAGCTTCCTAGCCTACATTCACTTTATAGGATTTTTAAATCTAAATGTCAAAGAACCACTCTTGAGGAGACTGCTTAAAACTACACACAGTCACTTTTAAAATAAAATAAATTTAAATGAACCTTATTAAATGAGTAGTTTGAACCTTTGGTACTATCTGTTACAATAATTAGCTTTTACAATAGCAAGGCCAGAAGGTCCCGATGTAACCAGCTAGGACTGGTTTTGTGCTTATCTTTTGAAGTTCTCCAAGATTCAGAATACTGTCTTTTTCATGAGTAACTCAACCCTGTTCTTAATCATCTCAGATTCAAGTGAAATCCCTTTGCAAAAATTAATTTCTTCTTCTTTTATGCCTATGGAAGTGGAGATTTTAAAATTGTTCATTATACCCTCCCTCACAAAGCCTCTCCACTAGAGGTCATGGTCCTGTTGTCACGGACACGTCTCCCTGTGAGCCATCCGGCAGATTCGCTTAACCACTCCCCATAATCCTCTAACGAGATTCCGACTAATCCCATCCAGAACGGAGGGGCGATTTGATTTTCTGAGGTGTGTGGAGCAGCCTCCTTGTCACTGGAGGCCATTGTCACGTCGGTGCCACTCCACGATCTCCTGCCCTCACGGACAGGAACTTAACTCCAGGTTTGTGCTGACACCTTTCCCTCCTATTAGTGTTCGTTCTCTTCTTGGAACACCCTCTCCAGCTGCTAACATTTGACTTGGCAATTTCAGCAGTCTTTTTTACTTATAGCTTCTGAAGTTTGTGTCATACTTAAGAAGGCCTTCTCCATTAAAAAAAATAAAAAAGTTATCCTTAACTCCAGAGAAGTAAAATTACGTTTGACCCGAGGACCCGACTGCCCTGTTTCCTCACCTGAGCCACAGGCGGCCACATCCTGCTTGCTGTCTGTCCTTCCTCCTGTGCGCTCTGCATAGCTATGGTCACTGATGTCAGTGTCCCACCGCTGGCTTGCTCTGTCCAACAGGGGCGTACTGTGTTTCACAGGGCTCTGATCGTGCTTCCTGGGGTGTCTGAGACACACTGCTGTGGCCTGTGCGTCCCCCTCCTCACCCCCATGAAGTTTCTGTCATGAATGTGGAGTTTTGCTCTGTTTTTGTAAACAGTGTAAGTTTGGTCCCTGTCCATTGGCTCCTGGACATTTCCAAAGCACTTGTCGTGCCACCTTGTTAAATACCTAAGAGCATGTTTTCCAGAAATCCTCAGTAGAAGGACTTCCAGAATGAAAATAATTGCCCCAAGGAATTGTCAGTCTGTGGATTTTGTTATTTTAATACTCTATGCCAGCATGCTGCGTAGATAACCCACCCCTCCCACCCGCAGTCGACCTCTCCTGGGCGCTGCGCACCCTATCACGATACACATCACATTCTACTCTAATTGCGTCACTGTCTTCTCCCTTTATTGATAAGCTCGTCTAAAGCTGGGCCCATCTGTCTTGGTCACTATCTTATTTACTTTCTTGTTTCTCGGCCGGAGTACCCAGCACCCACAAGTTGAAGGAAGAGAGGTTTATTTTGGCTCGCAGTTTGTAGAGGGTTCAGTCTACAGTCAGCTGGCTCCAAAGCAGGGCGGTGTGGCAGAGGAGAAACGGCTCATAGCATGGCAGGCGGGAAGCAGAGCAGAGATCAAGGGAGAAGAAGACAGATACATTGTTCCAGGCCACGCCCACAGCGACCCACCTCTTCCCACCGGGTTTCACCTCCCAACATCACACCCAGCTGTAAACCTGTCAGCGGACTAACCCAGTGTCGCACACCCATGATCCAGCCACCTCCCAGAAGTCCCACCTATGAGCACAGCAGGCACTGCGGGGGTGCGTCTAGGTGTAGACCCCAGGCCTGCCACCGTGACTGATGATCTGTGGGCGCTCACCTGATGAGCGAGCGAATGGATACATGAACAGTGAGAGGAGACATCCGTGCCCCCCAGAAATACATAAGATAGTCCTGCCTTAAAGCGCATTCACTTTGATTTTCACCTTTGCAGTGCAGTGAAAGCCACACGGCTTCAGCAGAAAGCAGCCTTTGGATTCTGACCTTGACACACAGCTTGATCCTCTCCCGTGGTGGGCAGCAGCAGCGAGCAGCCACACCCGGTCAGCTGCCACGAGGAGAAATGG
>RJWM01041520.1:0-15073 GCA_004363535.1 Dasyprocta punctata | reverse complement strand
AAAAAAGAAAAAAGAAAAAGAAAAACTGAGATTTCCATTTATAGTTGCTTACCTTTATGTACAGCAGTGAAATAATTAATTTTCAAGATATCATCGATGCGAGTGATCTACAGCAAAATTTACAAGATTTGATCAAAATGTGCATTTCATTTTCTTATTTGTAAAACAAAGTAAATTGAATTATTTTTTCTAATCAACATTGTTCAATAGAAACAACTTAAAATAATACAAATCAGTATGAAAGTCAAATTAGAGAGGCTCATTAAAATCTGTACCTTTCCCAATGATACGTGGTCTTGAATAATTCATTCGCTGTTTAACACATCTGTGCACCCTGAAAAAAAAATCAGGAAAACTGTGTTTATTCCTGGGTGGTTTCTTCCATGTTTTAAAAGAATTACATATATTTTCACCTGTGAGACTCCAGAAACTTAGATGCCATATAATTAACATTAAGCTCTTTTTAATTAAATCAAGCAACAAGATTTAGCTGACATGATGCTGGGTACTCAAATTAAGTCTGTCTCATTGCATTAAATAGAGTGTATTCATCACAGATAAACTCTCAGCCAATTTATCTGATAGGACGTTTGATAGGAAAGTAAAATAAATCTTCATAACTGTGTAGGCAACAGGCACATGGTGGTCTTGCATCTAATTGATGTGGAAATTTTGAAGAAAATAGAAAGGATGTAAACACTATTGTCTGTAAACTGAACCAGAATATTAAAAAGCTTACAGTAAGCTCTGTTTTATCAGATCGTATGAGCACCGGGAGTTCAGCTCAGTGGCTTAAGCACTTGTCTGACAGGTGCAAGGTTGTGAGTTCAATCCCCGGTGCCGCAAAAAAAAAAAAAAAAAAGAAATATCAGATCAAATGATTTTATAAATCTAAACAATGAGAAGCATTTTCAAGACCTATGCATAAATACATGTGAGTTGTATTCAAATACAATTAAACATCTGGAAGTAGCAGTTTACATCATATTAATTTTTAAAAATTAAAAATTTGTCTGCCATTTTATTCTTTCAAAGTCTCTCTAATTTTGTAATTTGGTTTTCATATTGAACTATTATATTCTAAGTTGTTTTTATTGAACAATGTTCATTAGAGGCATTTTTCATCAATTTACTATAGCTCAGAAATAATAACAGCTAAGTATATAAAATGTATCCTTTCAAAATGACACGTTTTCAAAATATTTTACTTAGTAATTTACTCATATTTATTGAATTACTGTTATATCTATCTTTTTGCTTAATTCTTTTTTAAATCCATTTTATTTCAAGGAAAAAAATAAGAAAATTGAAAACATGTCAATCAGGGGGCAACCATGGTGAATGCATTGTGTAACATCATAAACAAATCATTCACCCAGAGCACAAGACATCTGCTTACAATTTTCTGAACAACACTAGCACAAATCTTTCTCTTCACTGAACTCAGAGAAATCATAGTATAACTATCTTAACTATTTTTATATACATATACATACATATATACATATATTGTTGCATTCAGCTTCTTACACTAATGAGATGATATGATGCTTGCATGTGTGTTTTATATATTTCACTAATGAGTATGTTCTCAAGTTGTATCTATTTACCTATAAAAAGTCTCCAGTTTATCCTTCTTTATGACTGAGTAGTACTTCATTGTATAAAAATATCACATCTTTTTTACCTATTCCTCAGTCAATGGGCATTTAGCTGTTTCCAAGGTCTGGCTATTAAAAACTGTGCTGCTATAAACAAGAGTTGCTCTATATTATAAACATAACTATGAGGAGAAACACATGCCTCTTTCTTTAGGTCTTTTATTGTAATTTATTATTTGGAAATTTTCTGAGAATTTTTGTAAGATATGATCTTACAAGTTAGACTCTGACTGTATTGAGATATAAGAAAATTTCTGAGAATTGTTTTAACATATGATCTTATAATGTAAACTCTGACTGTAAGGAGATAAAAGACAATTGGCAAGAAGAGAAATGGTGCTAAAATGTTAGGAATTGCTTGCATAAACAAATATATTTCTAAATTGTTACATGTGCTTGAGTGGTATCATTTTATAATAAAATAAAATTGGTTTTGGAACTGACCACATTAATGAAGTATTTTCTTCATTTTTTAAGTAAATACTGTAAGGTGATTTTCTAAACTGCCATACTCCTCTTCAAAAAGTGACTTATTTTCAATATGTTTATGTGTATCCAAGAAATGTTTAGCTAATTGAATTCCACATGAAGTCTCTTTGTATCTTACCATATTTAACTCCTTAATTTTCAAGAATAGGTCAACTATCACTTAATGGTTTAAATGATGAACACAATTCAGGGTTTGGTTAAAAAGTTGATAATATGAAATTGTAAGGCAAATTAAGAAAGTACTAAATTAGAAATAATTTTGCTCTTATAATGATGTAGCTTGTATAATTTTACCTAAATATACTTCTATGGCTTATAAAAATAGACAATGGAAATAATAATAAATTAACGTTGTTACACTGGTCTTAGATTCCCCTCCCAACCTAAAGTAGTCCATTGCAGCTATGTAGTGTCTTTCTCTTGTTTTGACACTTTACAATGTTCCCTGAGAGATAAACTACACTTCAGTCACGTCAGGTCAGCATGACAAATCGAAAATATCTTACAAAGTTTTAACGACCAGGAGAATTAACTGGAAACCAAAGGTGCCCTCTCAGGTCCTTTCTTACGTACCATGAGCACCAGCTCTCCCTCACTGCTGCACAGTGGACACATTCACAACACTGATCAGATTCATCAAAAGGTTACCAACCTGATGCTATTCTTTCCATTTCCTGGATGCTGGACTTCAAGCAGCCGCCCCCTTTTGATTTTTCACTGTGAAACAGTGGGTACACAGCCCTGACAAACATACAGACTTCATAATATCCCAACTCTGGATATCACAATGGTGCAGCCACCAGAGCCCTGAAATACTTACTTCCAGATTTTTCTTCAAATAATAACAATGAAATCCTTGTTTTTATCCTCTGACTCAATTGGTTCATTTTCGCAAGATGACTTCAATTGCTGGTCAACACATCAGCCTAACCCTCCTGGGTAAGGTATTAAATTGAATCACAACTTCAGCTCCAAAATTGAAAGCCCAACTTTATAAAATAAGTCTCTCAGCAGTGATATCATTAAGGAAGAGAATCAAATAAGAACAGAGAAGCAGAGGACTTCCCACCATGCCGATCACACAGCTTGGGACCCTGAATCACAATAACTACTGCTCTGTGCTATGTGATAGACAGTCTTTCTATTCTTTTTCTCTTTTTCCCTCCTTTTTTATTTTTCTAGTTCATATGTTACACTTGGTAAATAAACTGATTTAAGATTAAATGACTTCCTGTCAAGGTCTGTGTAATCAAGTATTTTCAGCTCTCTTTTATTTGTATTTCTAATCTATTCTGAACATATTCTGATCAATCTTGAATTAAGAGTGTAGTTATTTTACTGTGTGAATATCAGCAAGCATACTTAATACCTTGCTTTTAAGGTTGATTTTCCTAAACTTTTTCTGAATCTGAACTTTTGAGAGAGCCGCTGAGTGAGCACTCCTGTTATCTAAAAATACCGAAAAATGTGCTTTAAAATAGGATACTGATAACAATAGAGAAAAAGATTATACATATCCTTGCCATTTCCATAAGTGTCAAGGGGATATTTGACTTTTTGTGGACTCAGAGAAGACAAATGTCCAGTCACTTGAGATAGCATCTGTGTTGTTTCAGACAAACGAGGAATTAAAAAGAATTCCTTAAATATATTAATGATTTGAAGAGACACATTTAAGGATAAACATCAGTCACATTGAAAAAAATAAAAGCCCAAAGCCTGCCTCTTGCATGCCCTGTGAAAAGATGGATTCTTATCTGTCGCTGCATTATGGGTTCTTTCACCTGGAGTCATCAATTTCTGATGAGTTAATATATAATTAATTTATGTGTAGGTAATTATTTTATTTCCTTCCTGTTTCAGAAGGCCCATATTTATTCAAAGCTGAATGTTTATTGCAAACTTAATATTTGACACGTTAGGCCATCCTATGTTCAAATGATTAATGAACTGTTCAATGAATTGTCATGAGTCACTTTTCTTTCCTTTTCAACTGGGTCAATTTTTTCTTTCCAGACATACTGAAAAGGATTCTCTATCACTCACCTCAATTGTCTTTTTTTCTAGTTGAGTTAATTCTACAGTTGACTTACACATTTCACATGTTCATATTGTGAATTATCTTGAAAACCCATTGTTTTCATCTTAAAAATACTAGGGTCTATCCATGAAAATAAAATGCCTTTCTGTTTACTTAAACCTATTTTAATTGCTTTTAAGCATTGAATTTCAGCTCTTAGTGTACATAATTTATACCCTTTTTCCAAAAAAACTGACGTTTAATTATCTTTGGCTTCAGAAAATAACACATGTACATGTATAGCATTAATATTGATCAGCTATATTAAAATCACATTAGAATTAAAATTTTAGGCTTGAATATTCTGTCAGCTGTGGATTGTTTAAATGTGTGGCTTCTTAACAGCAAGTTACCATGAGTCTATGAGTTTATATTTCTCAGATCTCCTGCTGCCAAGGTCAAACATGACTGGTGAGTACATTTGTGTTCTGAATACAGAACTGAGTTTGCACAAAGCCTTTGCTCTTGATGCTGGTTTGAGTGTGATCTTGATGTAAATTAAGCAAGCAACAGATATTCCACCCTTCCTAGCATACATCTGCATATCTATAGCAAGATAAAGGCATATCAAATGTTTTCTCAATATCCCTAACCAAGTCTGTTTTTCTCTTTGAGATCCTGTCATTTTGAAGTATTTAAGGGAAAAATTTTCCCAGTATGAAATGAAATAATATTTAGTGCTTTTTACTTTACTGTGTAAAAGGTTAAATTTGTTAATATCTTACTTAAAATTTCCAATTTATATTTATGATTGTGAATTTTTAATACACTGGCTTATGAGAGGAATGAATTTTTTATATTCTATTTAAGTTTATAATCAAGATAATTTCATAATACATGATAATTAGAAATTCCTTGAAAGCATTTGCATATGGAAAAATCAAGTGTTCATGAAAGAACTTTTGAGACGTTTTACTACCCATAATTCATGTGTATTAATTTATTCTCACTCCATCTAATCAATTCTGTGAATTTATATTTTCCAGTGTACTCAATGATACTTAATGTTTTCACTTCTATAGCTATGATTTTTTATTTAGTTGCTTCACATTGTTTATGTTCCCAAGATTTATAATTTTATTCTCTTTACATATTATCATGCATTTCTGATTTTTACTTTTTCTTTTAAAGAGAAAAAATACATAAAAATAACAATGAAACAATTTCAAAACACTTTAGTAGGACAGTTAAAATGATTAATAAGTCATATATTGTTGCCTTTATAGTAGTTATTAAGAGTACAAGATATAGACACGGTATCTTGTTCAAACAATATTAGTACAAATATACTAATATTAGATCTTTTCAATGATCTAAAACAAACTAACAATATAGCTATCTTAACTATCTTGTGTAGACATCCAAGATTTTTACTTTTTCAGTAAAGCATTGAGAATTTTGTCTAGTTTAACACCACACAATATATGTCAAGGCAAACTATTATACCACAGAGTACTCTAGAGAGCGTTCCATGGACAAGTGAGAAATTATTTCGAACTTTCCCAAAGCATAATACCAAACTTAATGCCTTAAGGAAACCATTTAACTTTTTAATACAATATTTGTTAAGTTTAACAATCATCATAGGACTTCTGGGTTGTGCTGAGTCTCTGAGTACCCACTGACGGCAGTACTCCCCAGAACAGAACCTGACAACCACTGGGCAATCGTATTTCCTTCTCCTAACTCCAAACTGTCTTTAAATGTATTATTTTTATTTTCTCTTCAAAGTCTTTAGAATTCACTGTAACTTGAAGATTCTAATATGCACCTAGACTCGACCCTTTTATGACCCGAAAGTAACCTTGTTTCCAGTCCCTGCGTCTTCCCCACTGTGACAGTGACTTTCCCATAAAGTAAACTGAGTTTTATCACAATGTAAATTCTTGCTTTTGGCTGGGGAAGATCAGAACAACACACCACTCACAAAATGGTATGGTTGTGAACCTTCTCAGTCTCTCCAAAACTATGTTGCTTTGGCATCTTGATTCCCCTAACTGAACTCTTCTCTTACTCTCTTGTCTCTTGGTTATCAGTGCGTGTATTCGTGTATCTGGGAAGTCATTCTGGTTTTGGGATTTCCACATTAAACACATGATGTATTTGAGTTTCAAATAAATAATGAACACTTTTTAATACACATACAATGCTTCACGCAATTCTATAACCACACACAGTATTTCAAAAAGTTGCTTACTGTAAATTCAATTTTAGCTGGGTGTCCTACAACTTTTTAAAATTAAACATGGCAGAGCATTCTCTTTCAGTATCATCACTAATGGGAAGTCATCACTCGCAGGAAGTGAGAGATTCATCTTTACTACTCTAACATTTTTTTAGCACATCTCATTCTGCTCTGCCTCCTTCATTAGTCAGTTGTCTTCAAGGGAGGAGCTGTGCCTTGTCCTTCCTACTTTCCACCTTCCCAGGGGCTGACACACAGTGGAAGTTTGGTAATCCTTTCCTTCAGTTTAGAAGCATGTTGAGGTTCACAATAAATAGCAACCCTTACCTTGCATGTTATTAATTTAACTCAGATTTTTCCTTCTACCTCTTGAAGGGAATTTTGTAAACTTTCCCAACCTCCTTTTCAGGAATAAAGAATCCTGGGCTTATGGAATACTTTTTGGACTCTTATTTTATCCTAATCTATGTTTATCAAAATTTCAGAGGAGGTGGAAATTTGAAGAATTTAATCACTTGCTTGTGACTCAACATGAAAAGGATGCTAGTTGCTTGTTTGTTTGTTTTTAAATAAAACTTCCAAACACTTCTGGAAAGCATCCGCTACAAAAGTATGCAAAGAAAAAGTGGAGTATGCCCTTGCCTTCTGATCCTGTCTGAATGCTATATTTGACCATAATTTAAATAAAATAAGTAAAATTATAAAGATTTATGACATTCCACAATAATCAGCAAGAGGGTGTCAGAGAAATGCTGATCTTTACAACATATCAAAAATTCAACAATTTTAGCTTGGTCAAGAGCAAAAAGTAGTTGTCCAATTTTATTCAGAAATTAAAACACAGGCTCATGAATGTAGGTGTAAATCATCCATATACTTTCACATTTAGCTTTTCTTTTACTAAGTTTAAAATCATGAAACATAAATTCAAATCAAAAATGTGCTTAGTGAATGGAAAACCATAGCTAATAAGCTTATTTAAAATTTCACTAACCGATGTCAGCATTGAACAATTACTCACATCTCCCAAATGCCAAAATCATAAATGAAACTGCATCCTGTCATTGATTTTTTTCCTGTGTTAAAACTGATAAACTATACAAGGAATTTTCATTTCACTATACCTCTATGGATTTTTCTTATATTTTAAAATCACCACTTAATTCCATGCAAGTGAATTGCAAAAATGTGTCATTTACTAGTCGTCAAAGTACAATCAAGATTTTTCAACTGCCCTTGTAGGTCTGGGACCTCTAACTGTAGAAAATAATTTATGCTACTTGCTCACATAGCCCATCTTTATAATTCTAGAAACATTAAATGTTATTTTCTCCTGTGTTCATGTGTTCTTTTTTCAGTCACATTCCCATAGCTGGGACAACAGATCTCCACCACATAAAGGAAGAAAGGTTTATTTTAGCTCATAGTTTCGGTCTGTGGTATGTTAGCTTCAAGGTAGAAACAACAGAGAGGACGGGAATATGAAAAGAATGGTGCTCAACCTAAGGAAGACAGAAAGCACAGAGAGAAGAGAGGAGCATGGATGAGAACGGTTTATTCCAAATTATGCTTCCAATGAGCCACACTTGTCCCAGACTGTCTTAGTTCTTTCTCACTGCTGGGACAAAATGTTTGACATGCACAGGTTAAAGGAGGTGAGGTTTATTTTAGAGTTCTTCCTTGTTTTAGAGAAACATTACAGTTTGTAGAAGTTTCTGTCCATAGTCAGCTGGTTTCAAGACAGGACAGCATGATGAAGGAGAAACAGTCCATGTCAGGGCAGGCAGGACACAGGGAGTTTCCTTTCCTCCCCTTTTTATTCTATCCATGTCACAAGACTGTTTCCTGGTGTCACACATCCCAGAATGCCTCAGGGTGCCTCCTAAAATGTTCACTCAAAATTTATTAAATTAAACAGGATTATTTAATTAGGAACAGAGAAAATACTTTAAAAAGATGGTGCTATTTTTTCGTAAGATGTGCACATCATACCAAGCTTGTTCGATGCTCACAAATATTTAGTGGGGAAGATGAAATTTCACACAAGATGAGCACTGTTATTTTACATTTACTCATTCACTCATCTTTCCAATAATTATTTCACATTCAATTGCCAGCTTCGCTGGTGCCATTTACACTGTAATTTAGGATGCATTCTTTAAATTGAAAGAATATTATTCACCACTGATTAAGAGACTGAAGGAAAGGTTATCTTGAAAGAAAACTGAATAGAAGAATGAGCTCATAGGACTATCAATAAGATAAGATTTGACAGATATCTAAATGTATTTTTTGAAAAAATAATGCATACTGATTATCAGAAAAATGTGAATTTTCATTTTTTTTGTTTTTGCTATCATTCATAAATATTGATGGTTTTTGACCCATACTACTTGTCCTAATATGCATGGTATATTTATATCATTAAAGTTGGAAAATCATCAGTGTAAAGGTAAGTGTATTTCATGTATAACATTACCAGTGCAATAATATTTAGTATTACAAAGAGGCAAAGATCTTCGTATTTGTATTCTTGCCTTAAAATTACCCCTACTTAAGTACTTTACTGTTTCAGTTTTACAGAGGAACAAAAATATAAGCTAAGAGTGTGAGGCAAATTGCTGAAGCATATACAATTAGAAAGGAGAATTCTGGGATGTGAATTCGTGTGAATATAATTGCAGAATGCACCAATATATGCTGTGACTTCAGCTCCTTCAGTCCCACACAATGGTCAGTGAATTCGCCTTGTCAAAGCCTGCTATGTCCATCCATCGTTTTTATCTTTCACTGTATCACAAGATAGCGCAGTATTATAAAAACCTGAAGACTTCAATCTTTAAAAATCAAAATCTAATCAGGTTTCCATTCAACCTGAATGATTTTAGCTCATTGTTAGTATCTTTCTGCCTTTACATTATTATTTAACAGAAACAGTGTAAGTAAAAAACAGGATGAATAGGAGAAAAACGAGTGCACAAGCACTATTTTTAACTTAACATTTTGGTGAACAAATTTATAACTTATATACATCATAAACTTGAAAGGTTCTTAAATGACCATATATGTGAAAAGAGGACATTTAATATTAGTAGTGGTGGAGAACGCAGTACCTCTCAAATCTTTCATTTTCATCTTTGGGTACCACAAAATCTCTTACTTCTGTGAGCATTGCCTCATCTCCCTATACTACTGAGGAATCTTAGTAATACAAATTTGGGGTCACAGTGAAAATATTCTACCTCTCTACCCTGTCTCTTCAAGTATGTGAGATGCAGGTAACAAGCATGGTCCTTCTGTCCTTCATGTTCCATGTTAGACATACTCAGTTCCTTCGTCTGTTTCTCAATGAGCTCCGTTTTGGATTTAGTTCTATTAAAATCCAGGAGTTGGCCCTGAGTGGGATGCCAAAAATCATGTTCAACTATCCAAGTGGAACTCCCAATTCTTTTGTGTAAAACTACTGTGAGAATTATTATTGCTTTAAAATTAATTCTCAAATCCCTTTTATTGGCAGCTAAATTATATTGATATGTAATTATATAGAGAGAGACTATATATATATATATATATATAGTCTAAGATGTTTCCCGTACCTGCTTACAAGCAAAGCCACATCCTTCAGACTGGCTATTCATGCTATTTTTGTGAACAGACGGAGGACTCCTGGAAGTTAAGTATTAGTCCTTTAACACCATTTTACATTCTAAATCAAACCATCTTTGTCCTAAAGAATTGAATACCTAAGTGTGAGATTTATACATTTTATATATACATAGATAGATAGATTTTTTTAATTTTTATTTATTCATTCATTTATTTATTTATTTATTTTGCAGCACTGGGGATCAAACTCACAGCCTCACACCTGCCAGACAGGTGCTTAAGCCACTGAGCCAAACTGAAGCCCTAGTTTTGGAGGCAGGGTCGCACTATGTATTTCAGGCCGGCCTTGCGCTTGTGTTGTATCCCACGTTGGCCTCAAACTCACAACGCTCCTCCTACCTCAGCCTCCCAAGTGCTGGGATTGAAGGCATGCACCACCATGCCCAGCTAGCTAGATAGATAGATATCTGCAAGCATTAATAAAATCAGTAAGTGGTCATTTAATGAATTCAACATTTTAGGCTAACAAATCAAAACTTATTTTGGTAAATTAGTAAAAACAACAGGGATTCAATTGTATTTTTGAAGGGTTTAACCAAAAGCCAAATTGAAACTGAATTACTCTTGAGAATACTTTCTTAGTAAAATGCTAGCAAATAAAAAATTCACATAGAAAGATATATGCAAAGTAAGGAACATAACATTTTTGCTGAAAATAATTTCACAATTTATCATTTACTCTTAGGTGTACAGATTACAAGATAATTTTGTTTCAAAACCTTTCATATAAGAAGAAAATATCACAATCTACTAACCAAATCATTTAGATTTTTATTCATGTTCCTGCTTTCTCCTATCTTCATCCAAACCCATGAAAAGTATAAAATGAATTTTAAAATATTTTATTTAATTAGAGGTGTCTATTTTACGGAGAACATTTGATTCCACGTGAAGCACACATCCTTCAACCACTAGGGAAGGAAATTAGCCTTATGGAAAATAAAACTTGGCCAGGCAAATGACTTCGGTTTTCTGCAGTTGCAACTCTCTTTTTATGTTCTCCCCACTTGCAGTTTGGATTTGATGCAGAAGTCAAAGGCCAGCCAGCAGTACTTCCCCATCATATTTACAAAGAAAAGCAAACATCAACCTTCTGCTCACTACAGAGCCAGTGCACCTGGAGAGAACTCAACCCCTTCATATCACTTGCACGAAGACTTTTCTCCTCACCTTGGAGAAGCACACTCTCCAGTCCTCCTTAGTCCCAAGAGAGGTAGAGGCATGACTGTGGCTGTTTTACTCATTTTCTCTCATACAGAAGCACACTTCTCATGGGACAAATCTACTTAAACAACCCAAAAGTGAAAATGGAATATTTCTACACTCAACAGGTAAAGATGTAGAGTATATAGGATGTCATAGAGTCCACCTCAGTGGGGATGTGACATTGTCAATTCCTGTGCCCCTAGAATTCTGAAACATTTTTCACTGGATCATCAATAAACCTCCAAAATTGGAGGGAAAAAGAGAAGAAAAAAGAAGATGCCTTTTAAATAAGAAGACTTTTGGACAATGATTCCAGTTATAAAATATTTCTGTACTTTACAGGGATAAGTCTTGCTCTTGATATCCCATGACACTTACCAAAAAGCCTCAGCCAAACAAAACAGCCCTAATTGAAGATTTTTATGAGTGAGTTTTCTTAATACAACTTTAAGATTTAGAGATTAAAATAAAAAACTCATACATAAGTGAAAGAAAACAAATTTCCAAATTTTCTTATCAAAAAATGTATATTTTTAAATTTTATTTTCCACAAGGCTCATTGTGGTAATAAAGATCTTAAGGGCATTTATTGAATATGCAATGAATGAAGCCCTTTTCCTGTATTTTATTGTTTATTCTTAATTATAGGAATGAGTATTCCCAATTTGAATTTAGGTTATTTGAAACTCATCAAGTAACTTGGCCAAAATAAAGCAAATGAGAGGGTTTTTTGTTTGCTTGGTTTGTTTGTATATATTTCTAAGATTTTTGACAGAGGATCTCACTGTCTAGCCCCGGCCAGCCTCAAATTCAAAATGGTCTTCCTGCTTCAGCCTCAGAATGCTGGGATAACAGATGTGTGCCACTACACCTTGGAAGCAAATGACAGATTTTGCAGCTGAAATTTTACTTCAGTTGCACTGTTGCTCTTGAAACCATTTTGTTTTTGACATTTAAAATCTAAATACAGCCATGTACATGCAAACTCACATACTTACACACCCACACACATGCTTATACAGACACACTATTTCAAGATTAAATTAAATCTGGACAAACATTTCCTGTCAGGAGCCAATCAGGAAGCATTTTGTGCTTTAAGAAATGCATTGTCATCATCACAACTTTCAATGTTGTCACCATCCTTCAAAACCAGCCGTGAAAAACCAGGTTAATAAATGAGCATGGATAAGTTACAATAAAAACTTACTTGCACAAATAGGAAATAGCTCAGATTTGTTCTTTGGGTAATGGTTTATCCACCTGTGGTGGTTCAGATCCAAAATGGCCCCCAAAGCCTCATGAGTTTGGAAGGTGATTGGATTATGGGAGTTTAGAGATGACTTCCTGTTAGGAGGTGGGGTTTGCTCCAAAGAGTCGGGTCCTGGCCTGGAAGAGTATGTCTCCCTTGCTGGCTCCTCCTGGCATTCTGCTTCCTGACCTCTATCGTGTAAGCAGGTCTCCTCCACGCCCCTGTGCCTCAACCTCCAACCTCAGAGCAAGGCCACTGTGGACTGAAACATGAACCAAAACAGATCGTTCCTCCCTTAAATTGCAGGTGTCAGGCGTTTCTTTCCTATAATGAAGAAAGTCAGTAAGACACTGCCTTAACAAAGAATAATGAAAACCCCTGGAAAAGTTTACACTAAAAATTTTAGATGTTAATAAAATACAATAAGAACCATTACTTTAAAATTAAGTAACACACTGGTTCTGGAGGTTGTAATTCAGTGGTAGAATTCTCGCCTAGCATGTGGGAATCTTTGGGTTCAATCCTCAGCACTGCAACAAAATAAGAAAAACAGAAAATTGTGTCTTAGTAACTGTGGTGCTGGAAAGTGAAATGCACAAGGTGTCTGTTGTTTGTGCAGCTGTGGAGTTTGACTGAAATTTCCAGGTGCAGATTTAGTCCTATCATTTTGTTCACACATTGGGAAAATTAGTTATTAAATGTTTCATGCACTGCACTCCAGATTTGCCAAACTGGTCTCTTTCTTTTCGTCCTGTGTAACGGGTTTTCACTCTCGGATTTGGTAACCGCCTATCAGACCCGCTTTCTCAGGACGCATGTAGGGTCTTGTGGCCATTCACTTTGCTTCAACTGTTTCTACTCCTTGTATTTTTCTCTAGCTTATTTCATAAACAAAGCATTTCTTCATTTAAAAAAAATGAAAGAAAGTGAAAACAAACTAGAAAGAAATCATCAGTTTAGACAGAGCTTCCAATTATGCAAATTCTTTGTAACATTTTGTCATGGATTATGCAGGTTTCAAGAGAGAGCTTTTGGGGGACTTAATTACAAAGTACAGGAGTCAAAAGAGACTAGGTACATAGTTAATTTAAATCAGAGACAGTCAGAGAAATGTGACCAGTATGGAAAAAGGAAATCTCAGAAGTTTATGCAATAAAAATACAGTTATCTGGAATCTAAAGAACAAATCAATTTTGATAATTGTTCATTTAACACAAGAAGGCATCACAACAAAAATGGACTTTTAATTATTAGTATACCTTCTTTATCAGCTAAGAAGAAGTGAAGGAATTGTACTTACACTCACAGCTCAAGCACTTTAGAGCAAGCAAAAAATATATATCTCTATCTATCTGTCTATCTATCTATCTATTATGAAACAGTAGATTTACAACGCTGAGCATCACATAAAACAAAGAGTGAGCCCTTAGCAGAAACAAACAAGACATGACTTCTAATAAATAGCTGTATAAATTTCCAGGCTGAAATAGAGATTGTGAAAACCAGAAAGACCATAGTAGATTTGCTGAGTCAAGAAAGGCTATTGGGTTTTCAGGCAAGTCGAAGTGGCTAGAGCTCACAGTTGAGAATGCCACAGGAGAGAGCTGCAGGGACAGAGAACTTCAGAGATCTGAAAATGTCACTGTGAAGCTCTTAGCAAGGGGATCATCCTGTTAGGTTAGAAAACCGTACTAAGTCAAGGTAGGGGCCACCTCTTATGGTTACACAGTCACTTAGCTAAAACACAACAAAGCCAGAAATAACTTTTGACACTAGCCAGGAAACTCACAATTCAGGAAAAGATCAGCAAATTATTAGAGACATTTTGGAAAAGTAGTACAAGGCAATCTTAAACATATGGTCAGTTGGCTTAAATTTTAAAATTAAGCCCCTGAATGATGAAATTCTTTCAGAGGAACTTAACTGTTGCCTCAAAACACGTTCAAGAAAAAAATATTTATAGGATACAAGAATATCCATCCCAAAGAAAGTAAGATCTACAGTGACTGACATCCAGTACAGTCCTACCTGGACGCAGAAATGTGGGCAGTCAGGGAAGAAGGGAAGATGCAATAAAAGGAAACAGATGTAGAAATGCCCAGATGACAGATTTAATGAGATTCGCAAACAGTTCCTATTAACTATGTGTCTGTAACTTGAATTATGTATACAGAGGGACCTCAGTTTATGAACTTAACTTTGTTTTAAAATTTAGGGGATGATAACTGAATTTAGGTTGTGTGGGGAAGATGTAGGGAAAAAGTTTTCACTGACCTATGTCAGCTTTTACTCATCTTTTAGATTAATGCTTTCATGAAATAAAATTTCATTACAATTAAAGACTGTACATATGGGCATGGTATATGCCAACTGAAAAAATAGGCCACATTTTCTTTAAAGGCAGACTTGCACAATAAAATAATATTTCTTAATCATACCAACATAATTTTGACCTAGTATTTCTTAACCTTATCAATAAAACACTGATTTATTAAAGATTTTGCTAATTTAACCTGTCTTCTAAATCAGAAATA
>RJWM01041519.1:0-14856 GCA_004363535.1 Dasyprocta punctata | reverse complement strand
TGTTTTCATTTAGTAGAAACAAAAGGAGAATTGCTTCATAAACATTTTAATAGGGAATTTATATATTGAAAGCTGTGCTTCTTACTCAAGTGATTTTGATGTAGTTATTCCCAAAAAGCAGATGCTCTAACTGCGTTGAGCCTCAGGCTGTTACCCCTGAAGACCCAGTGTTCAGTTATATCAGAGGATATGACAACTGTTTAAACACGTGTTTGAATGAGAAACTATTTAGAGAAGAATGTATTATCAGGGAGGTTTTCAAAGGCAAATATTCAGTCATTTTGCTTTGAGCTCAGTGACGAGAAAATAAACCGGAGAGATGAAGGAATAATGAAACGGTACTTCTGGAATTGATGTCATTCCCGTGAACTTGCCTGATCATCAGGGAATCTCTCGAGTCCCTGAGTACTGGAATTTCCTCATCTGTTGCATACCAGGATAGCTGACCTTTAAGAGGAGCACTTTCAGTTGTATCTGAGAGCTTAGTTTAGCACTCACCAGTAAGTGTGCTTTCTTAGTTCTACTACAAGTTGATAAAACAAAAACAAAAACAAAACTATGTGTCCATGATATTAACCACTGTCACCAAGAATCTTATGTACACTATTGGAGTTATTCTGAAGATTAAAGTGAAGTAATCATTTAAAATAGTTAGCATGTGGTCCAGGTATTGCATTAACAATGCACAATAAATGTCATTTGAAGATTGTCTATAAATTAAACTTCCACGGATGTATTTTTTCGAAAATGCGTTGCTTGGTTTTGCCAACTGTAGTGACAATAAACCTAGGTGTTTTCTAGGCATATACACAGTTCCTAAATGTACAGTTCAGTTTTACTGGTGGTTATTACCAATGTAAAATCATAGCTAAGGTCCCTGTTTTGAAGACCTTATTTGAAATGTAGTGGAACATCTCTGATCATAGGTAAGATTTATTGTCATTTATGTGAAAATAAAAAAATATTTTTTACTTGAAAGTTTTCATTGGAAAACTAACTTATACATATAAAGTAAAGCTTAGGAAATAGGAAAGAATTCTACCTTCCAAATACAATAAGTATTAGCTCTAACATTTTAGTATGCTTTTAAAAACATTTGTTCCATATTTGTTTTTTTTTAAAAAACATTAAATCAAATGGTAAGTACAATTTAGAGTTCCGTTTTTATCTGTTAGTATTATAAGCTTGTGCACATAATTTGGTATCTTTATAAACATCATTTTGATGGCTGCATTATTTTTTTCTGCTGGGAATTGAATGCACATGTGCTAAGCACACACGGTACCACTGAGCTACACTCCCAACAGTTCAGCACAAATATTTTAACTATATTTTCTGGACTCTTATTAGTTTTATTTTTAAAGTGATTTTGCCCAGCACTCAGGAGGCTGAGGCAGGAGGCTTGTTGTGAGTTCGAGACCAGCCTGGGCTACAAAGTGAGTTTAAGGCCAGCCTGAACTGCATAATGAAACCCTGTCTCAAAAAATAGGGCCAGGGATTTAGCTGAGTGTCCTAAGCACCTGCCTGGTAGGCCCGAGGTTGTGAGTTCGATCCCCAGTACAAAAAAAACACAAAAAAACAAAAAAACAAAGTGATTTTGGGGGAGATTTTCTAGGCACACAGTTATACTATCCATAAATATAAATTTTACCTTTTCATAATTTTATGTTTTCCTCTTGTTCTTTTTGCAAGGCCTATAGTTCAAGAATGGGTACACTCAAGACCACAGTGTTAAGTGAAGTAAAGCAGACACACAAATATGTCATGGTTTCTCTTATATGAAAAACCTGAATTATAAATGAAGAACAAAATACAAAGATAATAGGAAATGAAAAGGGGATCAGAAATGGAGAAAGGGGGAGGGAAGGAGGGAAAAGGGATGAAAAAGGGATTAAGATGTGTTATGCAACTGTACCAACTCCACACAAGGAATGGAAACTTTATGTCCAGCAAATATGGGCTACTGGTAAAAAGGAATCCCATGCAATTTTCTCGTGAAGCCCTATGCAAGTGCATCCATCTTCACAGCTATTACCATAACTGGATAGATTCTTTAATTGCCTAGATTGTTTACTCTATTAGTTGGTCCAAATGATGATATTTTAATTGCACAAATTGTTCCTTGATTATTGGTTGGGATACTTTTATAAAAAGAAATTGGCCTTCATTAGCTACTTAGTTTTCCTGAGGTGTAATTATATAGCAACAGTGGAATAAATGCTTAATTCTTTTTATGAGAAAAACTTTATATATTGATTATCTTTAACAATTACAGGATTATTCAGTTTTTTTAAAATCAAATCTCTTTATATTCTAATTTGGTGTGAATTTTATTTCTCTATTACTTTATAGTCCTGAAGCGAGTTACTGTAATAATAATTTTATTAATCAATCTCTTTTTTTTTATGGCACTGGGGATCAAACTCATAACCTCGTGCCTGCCAGGCAGGCACTTAAGCCACTGAGCCAAACTCCCAGCTATTTATCAATTTCTTATCATTATTGAAATAGTCTTAAGGTTACTCTGTCCTGGGTTGGAGATATTTCTCCTATAGACAGTTAAATAGCTAATTTTGTCTTTTAATTTCTTTTACATTTATTATAATTACTGATATATTTGTATTTATTTCTTTCATTTTATTTTCATCTTTTTATTTGTCCTGGTTTATTTAATTTTTTCCCTGTTCTTGGATATTTTGGATCAAGTTGTTCTCCTTTATTCTTATTTCCCTCTTACTGTAGGAATATTGTACCTTGCATTCTAATCTTTTTGTAGTAACCATTGTCCTAGACAATATAAAAATTTAAAGTGCTTCAGTTTTGATCAGTCTCTTTATTAAAAATAAGTTTAGTTTTGTTCAGTATTTTAGTTATATCTAAACATCCTAACTCCAAAATTAGATGTCACTGCTATTGATTTATAGTATACAGTGCCTTTTAGGGTTGGGTCATCTCTTCCACAGTTTTTGGCACCTCAGCACATCCCTGGGAAGTTTTCCTTTTTGCTCAGGTAGATAGTTTAGACTTTCATGTAGTGATATACGTTGGCAATAAATTGAGTTTTTGTTCTTTTATAAATGAGTTTACTCCAACTTTATTTTTGATAGTATTGATAAGACTGCACTTTCTGAAAATTGCTTTCTTAGGGTATTGAAGACATTTCACTGTTCCTTAGCTTGCATGGTTGCTATTAAGAGTTTAATCCTCGGTATGCTATTCTGTTGCAGATAATCTAGTTTTTTTTTCCTCCCTTGAAGTTTATAAGGTCTTTTCTTTCCATTCCTGTTCTCATCCAAGAGTGTAACTGTGACTATGAATTCTCAGGTGAGAATTTCTGTTTCCTTCCTGAGTTATGGCTATACCAGTATACCTATTGTATCTTCTTGTAGGGTTTACCCCTTAAATCACTTATTCATGCTTTTATTGCTGATTCTCTGATCTGATTTTGCAATCTGTAGAGAACTCAGGCTTCATTCTTTTTATGTTGAATGTGAAATCTATCAAAATTCAATTTCCAGGCTACCAGAAATTAATTCACCTAGATTTACGTTTTCATGTAAATTTCAGTCTTTTGGGTTTATTTTTTTGTCCTGACAGTTCAGTATTTTATTTTATTTTATTTTTTTGAAACAGGGTCTCACTATGCAGTTCAGGCTGGCCTTGAAATCACTGAGTATACAGCTGGGTGTGGTGATGCATGCCTGTAATTCCATCACTCAGGAGGCTGAGGCAGAAGGATCCTTGCAAGTTCAAAACCAGTCTGGGCTACAAAGTGAACTGAAGACCAGCCTGAACTGCATAGAGGGAAAAGACAAAAATAAAACAAAAACAAACACACAAGCAAAAAAGAAATCACTGTGTAGCCCAGCCTGCCTCGGTTTCCTGAGTGTTGGGATTACGGGCATAGTCCACCACGCCTGAGTCAAGTAATGTTTTTTAAAAATGTTTTTACATCAAATAGCTAAAATATCATGGAAGAAGTATAATGTTTTAAACTTAAAAAATGAGTTCTAGACTCAGAAGATTTTGTGTGTACTTAGAACTATCATAAACTACTTTTTAAATTCTATAAGGCTTTCCAGAGCACAAGAAAAGAACAGGCTAGGCCAGAACTTAATGAAGATATTTCTAATAAAGTATGTGGGTCTCTTTCAATTATGCATATTGATTTAGAAATCTTGAACAAAATCCTATTATGCAGTGTAAAAATAATTTTCAAGTATTTCAGGAACACAAAGACAACTGACTATTAGGGAATCTGTCATTATAATACACTGAAGGATAAAATCTATATTGTTATTTCAGTATTAATGAAAAAGTATTGAGTATATTTAAAACATATTTAGCATAAATGCTTATTTAGGACCTGAGGACAGAAACATTCATGACATAATAAAATTAATCCAAAGTCAGTAATTAACATATTGCTGCACACTAAAGGTGTGTTTGAGAGCTAAAGAGAAATTGTCAAGGTGGCGATTCCATTGGCAAATGATAGTCTTTGTGATTCAAGATGGGAAAAAATGGAATCACTAAAAAATAGAAAGATTATAGTTGGAAAAGAATTAACAGAATTTTAGGAGTGGCTATAACGGGTGGGTAGAAACTAAAAATACAGAGTTTTATAGGAAACTGGGCAGGATAGCTTCTTGGAAAATGTAGCAAGGAAAGAGCTCGCAGAACCTCTGAGTTTTCTTTGTCCTTTTCTCCTCACTGTGTCCTGACTCTATCTTTGCCATCACTCCACGTCCCCTACAGTAACTGAGACACAGTGGCTTGCAAGGGCGAAACTGAGGAGCAGTCCATACTCTCACTGATCTGCTCAGCTCACAGCCTCGACATTTCCATGAATTGGAAGTGAAGCAAATCAACAAATAAGCCTCTGGCCAGGCTTTTGAGCTGACCCTAGAGTCACTATGTTCTACCTCAGAAGCCTTGTGCACTCTAACTTCTTCAAAGAAGAAAGCCTTGTCCCTGGAGGAGATCCAGAAACAAAACAAAACAAAACAACCCAAAAGCCCCTGGAGGCTGCAAAAGACTGAGAAGGCCTCAGTGCTGTAGCAATTGATAGAGAAAACAGGAGCCCAAAGTCCTTCAGGAAGATTTAGAGAAGAATAATAACTTCAACGGGATGGTGGAGGAAAAGCTGATTCAGAAAATGCAGCAAATTAAGGAAAACCTTGTGGCCAATCGAGCTGCTATTAGCGAACATCTACCAGAAGAGACGCATCTTACAGAGGAGCACAGGAACTGGAAACTGCACGCTGAACCTTCCAGTTGAGCGGAAGCAGTGGGGCATGTGGCCCTCCCATGTTACACCCCCACGCCCCCCACTCCCCACCTACATCCTAAGGATCATGCCACATCCATATGGGAAATGCATGACATGGTTTTGAAAGAACTCATTAAAAACGAAACAGAAACAAAACAAAGCAAAACAAAACAAAACAGAATCAAGCATTAAAACAAAACAAAACAACCCCAGAAAACAACGTAGAGAAAATGCATAGGACAAAGCCAGATGATGTAAAATAGAGTTTTTTTAAAAGAGAAAAAACAATAAAAACAATGATGCAGAATTTCAGAACAAGCTAATAGGGGATTAATAATCATTCATATATTGCATATTGTTATCCTCAAAGTAGTTGCTCAGATTACAAGATATAGGCATGGAAAATTGATCAAAAATATAAGCACGAGCTGTTCTTTTCAAAGAACCAGTAGAAATTAGTTGTATAATTATCTTAGCTGACTTGTATAATATATACATTTTTTTCCATTCCTTCTTTTCTCCTTTCCCCCAATCCCAGTTGTTCTTTCCTTTTGAGTAGCTTCCCCCTCTTTCAAATACAGAGTTCTCTGAGAAAGAGAAGGACTAAGGAAAGGCCACTGGGCTTCATGAGGGGGAAGCCAATGATTTTTCACAGACATTTTAATAGAGAGCTGTGGATGGAATCCACACTGTAGTTTATTGAGTTTTGGACTCAAAATGTAGTAGATACAGCAATTACTGACTTTTCTACCCAGTTTAGTGATAAAGAAGAGGAGAGAAACAGATGCATGTTAAGGGGAAAAGCAGATCTTAAGGTTTTTTTCATGTGTGTGTGTGTGTGTATTTCTTTTTTATAACAGGCAATGGTATTTATAGATCGAAAGGAAAGAAACTTACTTGCAGAGATTAAAGATTTTGATGAAATAATGTTTTAGATATTAATAAACCTAAAGGAAGGAAATTTTCAGATGGAAAGATTAAAGACTAATGAAATACTGTTTTGGAGACATCAGGAAATCATAGGGTAAAGAGCTATGCAGCAAGAATTAACCCTTATGGAAAGGGAGACCTTATTATCTGAGAAAAGAAGAAAGGAGAAAAGTATGTGTGAGTATACTAAGAAATTGAGGAGTGGGAGGAAGGAAGTTAAGGGAAATAATGTTTATTCTTGATTTCTGTGAGGTGAGGTCATTTATTGAGACTAAAGATAGAACAAGTAGGCTTTTGGAGACTTGAAAATCATAGAAAAAGTTCTCCAATTTTCTAAGAGGATGTCTGATAATAAGTTAATCAGAGATGATTAAAAGATAATTTAGCAGAATTAAGAGATGAGTTGAAATAACATTCATTTATAGATAAGAAACATAATACAAGGTCGACTGGAGTTTGTTTCTATTTTGGTATAATTATAAGTATTGCAGGCCAAGTCTGCTAGAGATCACTGAGAGAGAAAGCTGCAAGCAAGTGTTTTTTGGGGAGCACCCCCAGGACTGACATGTTGGAGAAAGAGGGGAAAACAGCTTTTTCTCTGAGGAGAAAGAGCTCTAAGGTTTTGAGGCGATCTTGATGAATGTCACAAGGGTGTATGCTCTGCTGATTTCTGCATATCGAGGAGGAGGCAGTCTGCTCTAAGGTCACGCTAATCTATCACCAATGTAGGGACCTTCTGGTAAGAGCATGTGACCTTGGGTGAGGAACTCTTTTCAGCTGAGGACAATTTCTAGAAGAGCTGACAGCTGAGTGCAGATAGCTGGCAACAGTTCGGCACCAGGAGAGCTAAGTTTCCCCAGCTCAGCATTGGCTTCCACCCACTCCTTGTGCTGCTCAAAACTACTTTCAGGTAGACCTTCTGGGAACAGATAGATCCTTGTGAACTGTGCTGAGCCACTTTCCATGGGGGAAGATTATAAGAGGTAAATTAGTTGGGTGTGTTTCTCGTCTTGGCTTGAGTAGCAATTGATAATTAGCTTTTTCTTTTATTGTTTCCTCTCACCATGAGCTTCTATCTTTTCCGGTCTAAATGGCTGACCTTTGGGTTGCCCAGCCTTTTATCTCTGAGGTATCTACACTTCAGATCACCACACACCTTTCAGGATATAGCAAGTGCCTTCATCAGTTTACCTTCAAATTTGGGCCAAAGAATACTCAGAGATGCTTGCATGAATCACTGAATATTAAATATATTCCTTCCTGCCCTATCTCCTCTTAATCAGGGACAAATATTCTTGACAGGATGCCGATTGTTCATTTTGTATACTTCTTCCTTGGCTCACGAACCCCAAAGTGCCCAGGTATTAGCTGTATATTGAAAATTTCTGGGTCTCCTTTGGAAGCCAGGCAACTCTAAATATAGAATCCATATTCTAGTTGCGAGGCTAGGAAGTTGCAATTCCACGAGTGGATCACAGGGAGTGAGGAGGAGTGGAGCGATGCTATCGTTCTGTGAAGCAGTGGTCGCTGACTTGGAGAGTACAGTGTAACCTCACAGATGGTGCCCTACCTCAGGGCGCAGCTGCTAAAAAACTCAGTTGTGCCTTTAACAGCCCGATTGCTCACTCCATGAAGTGGCAGCTCCTGAGTAATTTTGTTTGTGGCGGGATGCTGGATCCTACTATGGAACCTCCTTTGCTGTAGCGTGAGTCTCTCGGTCTGCTGTGAGTTCTGTGGGATTGTGTTCTGGGGGATTAGATACACTGAAAACCCTCACACGCTAGTACTGACTGATGCCTTAGGGGCAGAGAAGTCAAACCTAGACTTGCAGTATACGTTGGTTTCAGTTAAGATGAGTCGCCCTTCCTTCCAAAGGTGAAGGAGCTCAACATAGTAAATTTGCAATCACTGGCCTTGTTGGTTTGAGGAGCGGGATTCAGTTCTGGTGGGTGGTTGCATATTCTGCAGTGGGAGTTTTTCTATTGGGATCCTCTTAGTCTCTTCCCACTACTCATTCATGTGCCCATTGTTCAGCATTGGGCAGACCAGTGACAGACACTGATAGATAGCAGCTGGTTGCTTCTCTGTCTTGGGCTGTTGAATTCTCTCTCCTATGTTGGCTGCTCTCTGGAGGGCATTAGTATTTATGCTTCATGTAAATATATAAACATGCATTTTTCCCTGACCTCCATAATCCCTGAGTCTACATTTTTTTTCTGCTACCAGTGGTTTTACCAATGAGTCAAGCCATTTGTTACTGTCCATTCTTTTTCCACATAAAGCATATGATTAGACACACTGCCTGCAGCTCTGCCCAGTAATATTTCATTTTTTTTTTTTTTTTTGGTACTGGGGATTGAACTCACAACCTCACACCTGCCAGGCAGGTGCTTAAGCCACCGAGCTAAATCCCTGGCCCTATTTTTTGAGACAGGGCCTCACGATGCAGTTCAGGCTGGCCTTGAACTCACTTTGTAGCCCAGGCTGGTCTCAAACTCACAATGAACCTCCTGCTTCAGCCTCCCAAGTGCTGGGATTAAAGGCGTGCGCCAGCTTCATTTCTGTCATTTAAGCTCATTTTGTTATGAAGCTGCAATCTGTTTTTTACTTGCTCTTAATTGTGAGCTCACCACCTGTGAAATAAGTTCACGTTTTGTTCCTCTTCCAGTTGTCATATGGTGCACCCTGCATCCACAGGGTGAACTGAAGCTTCTGTAAATGGTGGTGGGTGAGATGGGGTGCCAGAGCACTGGTAATTTCCACTGGCTCTGCTGCCCCTAGTCGTGGATGTATCATTTCCATCTCACTCTGGAACATGCACAGTGAAATGGTAAATGCATACTTGTCCATTCTGAGGGAATGAGAACTTCAGGTTCTCCTTTCAGATAAGAATGGAAAGGAATACCTTTACCACATCAGTGGCACAACAGCTGCTATCAGGGAACTAGTCTGGTGAATTAAAGGGAGAGATGATGGGGACCACCATCTCCTGCGAGTCCTCAACAGTTCTCCTAGGGATGTGATACTGTTTTAACTTACTATCTTGGCCAGGGGTGGGTAAGGCAATTCCATAGGTTTTCACTTCGTGTCTGTCCCCTGCACCATAGTGCTTAGTCCTAAGGAATCGACATTGGGCTTCTGCCTTTCCAGGTCACTCCCCAGTGGCCTCTCTCTCCCACCCAGATCCAGCCTCTCAACAGCAAGCCAGCTATAATGGCCCCAATAATTCTGTCGTCTTCCAAATACGTGAGGCTTTGGGAGGCCTTTTAGATGTAAATTGTAATAACCTAGAAAAGGAATTGCTGGATCACATGGTAACTCTGTATCTGATTTTTTTTGACAAACTGCCAGACTGTTTTCCAAAGCAGCTGTATGACTTTATATCCTAACTGCAACGTAGGACGACGTTGCTAGAATTTTCCACATCAAACACTAGTTAAATGCATGGATTTATTTCTGAACTCCATGGATGTATATGTCTATATTTATGACAATTTACACTATGATTACTTTATCTTTGTAGTAACTTTTTAAGTTGAGAAGTGAGACCCGTTAACTTGCTTTGTTAGCTTTTTCCTCCATGAAATTGTTAAAAATCATGGTGAGGACACATGTCTGCTTTTCTGACTCTGGTTATCCTAATGAGTGCTAAGTGTTATATGATTATGTTTTTGATTTGAGTTTCTCTAACAAGTGATGAATAGCATGGTCTTATTGTCCATTTGAATGTTTTCTTTGATGAAATGTTCAAGTTCGTTGCCTACTTTTTATTTGGGATGTTTGTCTTCTTTGTTGAATTTTAGATATTTAAAAAAAATTTTTTTAAGACAAGTCTTGTTATGTAGTTCTGGATGGCCTCAAACTCATAGTGATCCTCCTGCCTCAGCCTCCTGAGTGCTGGGATTACAGGCATGTGCCACCATGCCTGGCTCCATGTTTTTTATTTATTTTTAATTTTTTTTTAATTTTAAAGGTAGTAAAATCCAAGAAAACATAACAGAACAAAGTAAACCAAAACAAAGCAGTAGAACTGGTATAGAACTTTGAAGAAAGATACTATGAAAACAATAGCTACTATAGTATGTATTGTTATTTTCAGAATAATTGACCATTCCATCAGGTATAGTAAAATCAAACCAAAAACAAAACAGAATAAAACCAATCAAAACAGGATATGAAATAAAGCAAAAAAAATTAATCAGAATAAAGCAAAACAATGAGAACAATATTGGACCTCAAAGACAAGACAAAAGAGAATCCCCCATATTTGCTACATTGCATACTGTCATCTTCCCAAGAGATGCTCAGGCTGCCAGCCCCAGGCCTGCAAATTCAACCAAACAATACAAGCATTTAGTTGCTTTAAGTACCTTAGTTGCTATCAACTTAGCTGGTCCTCCGAACCAGCAGGTTGCTTACGGGGTCGGGGGGCTGTCCTTGATTCTTAGCCTGTGCGCCAATAGGCGTATGGAGGCACATCTTTCTCTTCGTGGAGTCCACACTGGTCATGCAATCACCAGGAAGACAGGCTAGTTTTCTTCTGGTTGTATCCTCCCTGCCCAACATGGTGGGGTTCTTGAGAGGCACATCTCTTTCTCTCTGGCTCCATGTTTTTTAAATATTAAACTTTCAGATATATTATTTAAAAATATTTTCTGTTATTCTGTGAATTGTTTTAATGAAATTTACTTCCTCTATTTTTTGTTACTTATGTTGTTGCATTCATATTTAAGAAACCATCATCAAATTCAAGATCAAGAGTTGTCGTATGTTTTCTTCTAAGACACACACACACACACATATATATATATATATATATATATATATATAGCTTTGGTTCTCAACTGAAATATTTTATTCATTTTGTGTTAATTTTCATATATGGTGTGAAGTAGAAGGTCTACTTGTATTCTTTTGCTTGAAGGTCTCCAATTGCCCCAGTACTACCTGTGGAAGAGACTATTCTCTAGATTTGGCACTATTGTAAAAAATCAATTATTGCTGGAAGTGGTGGCACACACCTGTAATCCCAGCACTTGGGAGGCTGAGGTAGGAGGATCTCTGGAAGTTCTAGGCCAGCCTGGATTACATAGTGAGTTTGAGGTCAGCCTGGACTACATGGCAAGACCGTGTCTCAAAAAACAAACAACAACAACAACAACAACAACAACAAAAGTCAGTGGTGCTTATTTTTTTATTGGTGTTGTATGTTTATTTCTCCAGGATGCACACTCTGAGATACTGTTTATTGGTCAGGATATGCACTAGGGAGTTCCCTGGATATTGGACCTTGGAAGAGAATTGGTTGGGGGAGGAGTTCAACTGTGATGCAGGCCCAACCTGCAGCTCAATGGACTCCATCCAGGGCTCACAGATGAACAGGCCTGCCAGAGACATCTTGCATGGGGCCAGCATTTCCGGTTCTGTTTTGCTTGGTTGGTCACTGGATGTGGGCTGCCCTTGGAAGGGTGCCTTTGGATGAGAGTGGAGAAGGCTGAGAAAGTTTCCGACAGTCTGACAGCAGAGACTGCATAGTCTCAAGGCTGGGGCTCAAGATCTTCCTAGTGAATTTCTCAATGTCACATGACTCGTAAGTAGTAAGGAACCAGGATTTCTAACTCTTACTCATATGAAAGAGACTTTCCCTTTCATATGCCACCTCTCACCTCATGTGACTGCAGTGGGCCAGAGCATCTCACCCACACACCCTTGAGGCCTTGTTCTTGGCAGCTGTGGCTAAGTTACATGGGTTTCGTGTGAAAGCAATATTTTTGAGAACCCTCAGGTGGCCTAGGTTTAGCAGAGTAAGTTCCAGGATTGGCGGAGGCAAAGCATTCCTGGCGTGGAGTCATTACTAATTCACCAAGTTCCCTTAGACAGTTTATTATAAATCCAAAGGGACATAGAGCCAGCCAGCCCGCTTCCCATTTTTGTTCATTTCCAGGGTGGATACTGAGTTTGGCGTCTCACTGACTCTCTTTGCTGCCTCTGTCAGTCAGTCTTGATCTAAAAATAGCCTAGATCATCCTAGGGTCAATGTGGGCTGCCCAGGGATTAACTTCTCTGGAGCTGCGAGGCGGCTCTGTGCAGAGGATGAAAGGACTGTTAAGGAAAAGAAGAGATTTTAATTGTGTATAACAGGGATAGCTTTGTCTGAGCTCTAAACACAACACTAACTGCTTTACAAAGGCCAGGCTGAGTAAGAAGCGGGAAAGGAGTTGCTATGTAGCTGTGTAACACAATAGGAGACCATGCTTGACAGCTGAAGTGACCCGCTGGAGGCAGAGCCACAATCATGCACCGGAAGTCTAACCTTCTGGATTCTCTTTCTGACTGTGCTGTTCAGTAGTGTGTACCTTTGGTTCAAATTTTTGACCCGTCTTGGTTTTAGTGTTGCCATCTTTAAAATGAATCTGATTACATCTGATTTGTCTTGTTTGGTTGTTATAGGAGCACATAAAATAGTAGGTGTAAATGTGTGAAGTTTCTTATAAAAATGAATTTCTTGGGCCCTGTAACATGAATTCCAAGGCTTTGGGCAATTCTTGGGACTCAGATATAAAATGGATAATAGAGTTTGGAAGATCATAGGTCGTGATTCTCTTGGGTTGGATGGGTTGAGGAAAATAAGGATGGTGCAGGAAAATAAGTTACATTCTTTTGTTTGAGATCTTGGAGGCCTTTTTATGTCTTCTTGAACTTGAGTATTCAGTGTTCTCTTATAGGTGGCTTTGGTCTGTATGGTCCTGTGTGTCTCAAATCGTGAGTAAAATGGGTTTTCCTTAAAGCAACTAAAAGTTCAGGAAATGAATCAGGATGACTAAGAGTTGCTAGTGGTGCAATGTGATGTGGATCCAACAAAAATATGCTCTTGGTTTATGTGGTGGATTAACTAATGGTCACCTTGTGACACCCAGCTGAACTGAATCAGTGCAGTGCTGGGCGTGAAGGGCCCACCTGAGAACTGTTGCCAACAGCATAAAAGGAGAACTGGAGAGGATGATGGTGTGCTCTGATTCTCCTGGAGAAGCTTGTCATGCTGGTTTTCCATTAAGAACTCAGCTGTTCTCATTGTTGGAAGAGTGGGGGTCCTTGCTGTCACTGAGAATGGCTGTGGTTCTTTTTGGGGGAGCTCTGGTCCTTACCTTGAGCATTGCTTCTTGGCTCCACTGCAGATCCCTCAGCCTGCTGACACCGATCCTCCATCCTGCTGGTGCAGAATTTCTAGCTTCCACCACTGGCCTTTGGGCCTTCCCAGTGCAGATCCTTGACACAGACTTATGTGAGACATTGTTGTGGGCTCTCTGCCTCCAGCTGGACTCATAGAGGTCATTGCGCTGAGGTTCAGGTTCTCAGCTGTATTCTTTGGGTGTCTGGTGTGTACATAGATCTTCCATACTGCTTTGCATTTGGCTTTTTGGGTGAATATTATAAAAGAATCCTATAAATTATGTGTCCTGAATTAAATCTTTTCCCTTGTAAACCCTGACTTCAACAGTGTAGAGATTTGTTAAGGTTGGAGAAACTCGTGTCTTTTGTGGGTATTCACTTGTGAAGCAAAAAATGGTATTTTGGAAGGGAAATTCTCCACAGATTCCTGACAAAGGCATGTATAAGAAGACCATAATATTTCACAGAAGACAACAGAAATGGGACTCATCATGCTATGTCTAATTTCTCCTGTTAATAGTCCATTCTTCATATGGTCCAGAGCTATCTTTCTCCATCTCCATGTGCTGCTTTCTCCGCTGAACTCTGCTGTCCTTAGATGAAGGGACAAATTCTTCAGCCTGGAAAGTACTGGAATATAAGGCAGAGATCTTGTTGGTCATATTCAGTGGTGGACTTAAAGCATGTAGGATGATTTCTAGCACAAATTAGCTGCCTAGGAAGTATTTGTTTATGAATGAATAAAAGACATTCATGATTTGTCCTTAATCTAGTCTTCTAGTTTCCTCTAACCATGTCCTCTAGCTCTCATCTCTCTATCTAGACAGGTTACTCACTGTCCCCCAAATTAGCTTGTTTATTTCCTGTGGAGAGCCGGCACCTGGCCACCACCCAAAGATGGCGCCTGCTTCCTGCTGCGGCTGATAAACATGCGGCTGCTATCCTGCCAAATATGCCCTTATTAGGTAGACGGCGGGAATGGGGATGTCACCTGAGGGGATGGACCAATGAGATTATGCCCAGTAGCTCTATAGAGTATATAAGACATTGCTGCCCCTTGCTCGGGGCCATTTTTTTTGCTGTACCCAGAAGAAAATAAAGTGCTGCTTCCACCGCATCTGAGTTGTGTGGTTCTTGCTGGTCAAGACGCCCACGACATTTGGTGGCCCGTACGGGGACTTGATCACCCCCGATACGTGACGCGAGTGGTGCGGCGGAGTGCACTGCTCCTCTTTGAAGGAGGCTGCCATTGAGCAGGAGTGGATCCACCTTTTTCTCTCCCGGTGAGGAGAGGCCCGCGGGTAAGTAGCGGGGCTGCTGTCAGGTTGACAGACAGTTCATCCCTCTGTAAAGGGAGTCTTCCTCTTTTCTTTTTCTTTCATTTTCCTTTTCGCCCGCCATCTACGGCGCCATGGGTAACGCTCCTACCCAGCCAGTTTTCATCGCCCTACAGGAGTTGCTCCGTGAACGGGGCGTAAAGGTAA
>RJWM01041518.1:0-14845 GCA_004363535.1 Dasyprocta punctata | reverse complement strand
CAAAAAAAAAAAAAAAAAAAAAGACTGACACACTTGGTAGTGCTGAACACATCAAGTAGACCAAACAATAAATACAAATATATAAGACCATATGTACATATTGGATTATATATAAACTACCTATGAAAATAGCATGTTTTACTTTAGGTTATAAATTACACAAATAGATGAGAAGGGTGGTAGCAATGTGGACAAAAAATAATGTTGCATCAGGTGCGATATCACAGGCTTATAATCCCAGCACTTGGGAAGCTGAGGCAGGAGGAATGCTATGAGTTCAAGGCCAGCCTACACTACATAATGAGACCTTGTCTCAAAAAAAAAAATTTTTTTTTGATGCCTCACACTTTGTAATAAGATATATTTCAGATGGATTAAACATTTAAATGTTAAAAGTGAAACAATAAAAGTACCTGAAGAACCAAGAGATACTAAATATCATCTTAGCATGTGAAGTCTCTCTGAGAATGATACAGAATCATAAAGCCATATTTTTTAATGGCCTCTTAAATCTGACTAAATAAAAATAAATAATGTCTGCCTGGCAAATATCGCTAAGCAAAATCAAAAACCGAATGAAGAATTGAGGAAAATATTTGAAAAAAAAATTCATTCAGACAGATAATATTCCAACATCATAACAGGATCTGAGGGGAGTGTATCTCACACAGTGGTATGAAAACCCACTCATCACACTAATGAAATACAGTACAAAAGGATCTGAAATTCTCATCACAGATAAATTAATTTCTCTAACAGAATTCTTATGAATCATCAAAAAACACTAATGTACCCTAATATAATATTGATATGAGTAGCCTGTTCATAGAAATAATGAAAAGATTCTAGAACCTACTCATAATAAAAGATATGTAAATTAAAAGTCAATTGAGACATCACACTTCACTGGTCAAAATGACAAAGATACAAAAGCATGTTATTTTGCCGGGCTGTTGTGTCTGTGGGGAAACAGGCACTTTCACACATTGGGGGTAGGTCTTGATGATACCCATAAAAATTAATCTGTGATGTTTGTCACAATGTAAAATTATGAGGTTCGGCATGGTAAAACACACCTGTAGTCCCAGCACTCAGGAGGCTGAGGTAGGAGGATTGTTGAGTGTTTGAGGCCAGCCTGGAATACAAAGTGGGTTCAAGGCCAGCCTTAAACTGCATAGTGAGATCCTGTCTCAAAAAGACAAAATTATGAGATTAGATCTACTATTTCCATTTCTAATAATATCCTATGCATAAGTTTCCACATGTATAAAATAATTTACATCTCTAAACTTAACTACAAGTTTGTTTATTACCATACTATTTGTAGTAACAAAATTTTGGCAACAACCTAAATGTCCATCAGTAAGGGATAGGTTAAATGAACCATGATGCTTCCGTGCAAAGACTATTATGCTGTTATAGAGGAAATGAGGTTGTTCTCATTTACTGGCTTGGTATGATCCCTAACATATACTGAACAAGAAAAAACAAGGTACGTGAATGTTACAACATTGTTGAAAAGTGAAAATATATGTGTACATGTATAATTCTTTGTATATGCATAAAATATCTTGGAAGGATACAGAAAAGATTGATATTGGCTGCCTTTGAGGAGGAGAACTTGTTGGCTAGAGAACAGAGGTAAGGAAGTTTTCACTCTGTATACCCCTATGCGCCCTTTGCATGTTGGGTCATGAATGAATTTCCTAGTGAAACATTACAATTGTTTAAATAATAAAATATTATAAAACTCACGTATATGGGAAGAGAGAGGAAGAGAACAAAAACGTTAAGATATGTCATGTACATGTACCATTATGTGCTGCAAATGTGTGCTAATATAAATAAATAAATCCTCACATATAATACTAGAATGCTAGCAGTAGATAATACGTCTGTTTCACTGCTCGAGAGACAATAGAGTAGACAATCTGAGTTCTGTAAAGCAAAAACTATGCAGGTCACATTCTTTGACTACTGTGCAATAAAGCAAGAAATGAATGCAAACTCTGTCCCCAGTCCTGCCTGAAACTGGAGCCAACAGAGTTCAAGCAAATTGATCAGAGATCAAGACCCATGCTTACTTTATTCCTTCACAATAGAGACTGTTTAGGGGAGAGGCTAAATCCAAGTTCAGATTCCAACACACTTATGAGCCACATTGCAGAAAGTCTTAATAAATACATTTGTGAATATCACTGTGTGACGAGGCCTTGATCCATCTATCCAGATGGAGGGGAGCTGGCAGGGAGCCTGGCCCAAGCACCAAAAGATTGCCTTAAAATTCACTTTTTCATTGCCTCCTCTCCCTTTGTTGTTTTTTTTTTCTTTTCAATTGTAATAACTGAAATATAAAATAAGAATATGCAACTTTTCTTGTCAAATATTTTTGCCTATATTTTCCCTAATTTATCAGCCATTTGTTTATGGTTCTTATTTGCAATTCAAAAGTTTAAATGTTATGTAGCTAAATCTATGGGTCTGTAATGGAGCGGTTGTTTGCTTTTTAATAGTACATTAAATGTTCTATCCACTATATAATTATAAAACTGTTAGCTGTTGTTTTCTTCTCATTTATGCTTTTCTTACTTTTAACCACCCTACACACACATATACACACCCCAGCAGGATATGGTGGTGTGTGACTGTAATCCCAGCCCTCAGGAGGCTGAGGCAAGAGGATCCTGAGTTACAGGCCAAGCCTGGGCTACATGGTGAGATGCTGTCTCAAAAAACAAACAAATAAACAAACAAACAAAACAAGCCAAATCCTTTCTCCCAGATTTTTTCAAATATCAGAAAATTAGAAGAATAGTACCGTGAGCACTATTTGCTCCATTAAGTGAGCCAATAGCTGTCTTTTGTCCTGTTTGTTTTGTCTCTTTTTCTCAGTATCTCTTTTTTCTTATCCATTTGAAAGTTGATTACAGATATCATGATACTTTGTCCCTGAATATTTCAAAATGTATCAACTAGGAATATTCTACATATTCACAATATTCACAATATCATGATCAGATCTAAACCAATTAATTGCTAGCAATTCCCTAATATTCAATACATAGTTAAAATATCTCTGTTACGACCTGAATGTCTTTTATAGCTATTTTCCGTTCCCAAACAAGATCCAACCAGGGTTACGGACTACATGCATTTCATTATTGTATTTCTTTTAATCTAGAACAGTGCCTACGTGCTTATTTCTAATTTATTTTATTTATTTACTTATTTATTTATTGAGACACTGCTATGAGTCCAGGCTGGCCTTGAACTCACTATGTAGCTGAGTGTGGCCTCAAACGTGTGACGATCTCCTTTCTCAGCCTCCTGAACCCTGGGATTACAGACATGCTCCATCACACCCAGCTTCCACTCTTATTTCTCCCTGACATTGCCTTTTTGATGAGTCCAGAACCTCCAGAAGTCACCTTCTCACCTTCCTATATCTCGGTAGGGAAATGATGAAAGTATATGGGAAGAAGACACTGAGGTAGCTGGAAATGATCTGTTGAATGCCCTCCAGTACTTTGTGGGAGCTCTGATATACCAACTCTCATGTTCTGTGTATCTGCTTTATCCATGTATGAAAGGAGAGGGTCCGTGTAAGGCAGTGGTGCGAGCCACAGCAGTCACAGGGCCTTCTCTGCCAACGCTTGAGCCCAGTCACCCCAGCAGCCAAGTATCATCAGATAAGTCGGTTTTTCTAAACTAAAACCTCAGAATTTAGGTTTATTTGCACTGTTGGCACTTTGCAATAAGAAAGTGGGTTTTGGCTTGCAGTTTGAACACCTGGTCTCTGAAAGGTTCGCCATCATTGGTCCAGAGCAATGATTTTCATCCCTCTCACCCCACAGACTGCCTTTGTAGAGATGATAGTGGGGTAAGCATGGATTTGGAGAGAAAAGGTTTTTGGGCTTCGCTGGGCTCTGCCCCATAGGTTTGCTTCACCCTGAGCAGCAACTCCCCAGCCAAGGGCTGAGGGTGGAATCCGGGGTTTTATGAATGTTAGACAAGTGCTCCCCCGCCAAGCAACACCCCCAGCCCACAGTTAAGCTTTTGTCTCATCTGTTTTTGTTTTTTTGTTGTTGTTGTTTTTTTGTTTTGTTTGTTTGTTTTTAGGTCTTGCTATGTAGTTGAGGCTGGATTTGAGCTCACTATGTTGCCTGGGCTAGCCTCAAACTCATGACAATCTTCCTGCCTCAGCCTTCCAAGTGCCAAGATGATTACAGGCATGTGCTACCACGCCTGGTCTTGTCTCATCTATTTTTATCTAAAAATCTCTGGATTAGACTAGCTGGATCCAAACCAGAGTCAGGTATCTGGGGAATCTGAACAATTCTGGGTTCCAGGGCATACTTGGTTCATCCATTCATCCCTTTGACAAGTTTCTCCTGGATTCCAGGAGTTAGTGGTGCTAGTGCTAGTGGTCAGTGATTCTAAACGAGGTGTGCTTGTATGTGTGTGTGTGGGGGGGGGGTGGATTAAATACAATGGAACCTCTGAAAAGGCTTAAAATACAGGTTTCCTCTGAGATTAGGTCTGAAAGAACCTTTGACCATTTGTTTTTACACAAAGGCTGATTTTTAGAAACAAGAAAGGGCTATGCACACAGGGGAGAAATGCTTTTAGGAGGATAAGGATGCTAACCTCCCTCAGCCTGTAGGGCCAAAAAGTTATCATTGCCCTTTGCTCTGAGTGTGAAACCCTTCAATCGTCAGGTGCCCTGCAAAGGAAACAGTCCTCACAACAACTCCGGGAGAGAAGGGCTGTGGTTGTTTTGACAGGAAACTGAGGCTCTGAGAGGCCCCATCTCACAGTGGGAAGAAGTATCAGAGGTGACAGGGCTGGGTCACGGCCAGCAGCTCCAGCCTTTCAAGCCAAGGCCCATGAGAAGAGTGCCTGAGGCCTAGTGTCAGATCAGGTCTGCTCTCTCCCAGCACATGCCCTGGGAAAAGAACTATGTCCTTTTCCACAAAGGATGGTGGAGGAACCACTGAGGACATCTTGAGACCTTGCTGTTCAGTACAACAGTTTAAAAAAAAAAAAAAGGTTTTTTTTGGTTTGTTTTTTGTTTTTAACTTTATAGAGTGGGATGGTTTCTGCAAAAACCAATGTATAAATCCAGAAAACCAGAGTTGGGGCACTGTAACTGAAGGTGGGGACAGCGATCGTCTGAGCCCAGCTTTAAGCCCTAAAGGCCACTTTTCCAGTGCATTAGCACTTGCTGGGAGAAGTACAAGGAGTGCCATGTTGCCTAAGGCTTTGATTTGGGTTGGCTGAGTGGGGGATTCACTTCTGGGTTAGTCAGCTGGAGGTCAAGCTCAGGATCCCAGATATGCTACAAGCATATCATGCTATTGGCAGGTGCATCTAAGCTGGGCATTGCCTGCTTTACCCTCCTGCCCCCTCATCCTGGCAATAAGACTTGCCATTTATAAAGGAAGAAACATTTCACTATTTTGATTTAATGAATTTTATTGTTTGAAGGTAACATGTACTACATTAAAACTCCAGCCTTGGTCCCCTATTCTTGCCCATCTAAGAAGTCTCCTCTGATTTTATTTACTAATTCAAGTTCAAGTTCGATCTTGATGTAAGAGCTGGTGCAGATGCCAAGGCTGGCTAGAATGGCTCACATGACCATCATCGAATCGACCTCATTTTCGTACGCATCAGGGATCATGCCCATTGGGGAATTGATCATGCATACAGTGTTCTTACTGAACAGCTTGAATTCATAATGAATAAGTTGTTCCCAAAATCCATTGTTGGGCCGGATGATGGGACGGCAGGACTTGGTCCAAGTGTGGGCGTCGAGCAGAGTCATGGAGCGGTATTTCATCAGGTACGCAAGACAGAGGGCAGGAGAGCGGCTCACTCCGGCTGCGCAGTGCAGCAGCGTACGGCCCTGTCCCATTTCTACACCGTGGATGTGATCAGCAATCGGGTCAAAAAACTCATAGATGTACGAGGTGGGAGTATCGGACACCGGCACCTGTACATACTGAATGTCCTCGAAGAATGTGTTCACCACCTCCACCGAGGCATTGATGACTGTGGTAATGTTATAGCAGGACAACATAAATTTGCTATTGGCAGCCACAGCGTTACCAATGTAAAGGCTGCCGGTTATTTTGGAAAGGTCGAAGATGCTGGGCTGCCCGACAGCCGGAGATGGAGGGATACCTGGAGGCGTTGTCATCAGGGCCGCAGGGCAGAAGGGCAACAGTCTCTTGACGTCCGGTTCAGGGGACCACCCTTGCCAACCACTTCAGGAAAGCAACTATGCTGCGAAGCGTCCTGCAGAGGTCTAGTGGGAAAGAGGACCGGACATTGGTCACCGTCCTCTCTCTAATGCCTCACCTCTGATGTCACAATCCCCAAGGACCTAGAAGTCTGGTTTCCGGCTGGGAGGACACGCCCCTGGGCCAGGACGTCAGAACATCCCCTCCCCCCAAAGGCCTCATACTTATCTTTCTATGCTTCAATGATTGGACCACAGAGAACAAATACCTGTGAATGCTTTTGTTTCGTTAGTATTGAAGAACACTTTCCCTGCAAAATAGCAGTGTCATATTTTAAGTTGGGGAACATTTGGCTCGTGTGTTATACTAATATCTATAAAATTGCATTGAGATACAGATTTGGCAGAGCTTGGGGATCTGGTGTGATACTCTTTGTCGATTGTAACAATAGAATTATGTTCCTGCTTACAAACACACCAGGACTGGTTGTAAAGGAATGTCACTACAGTAACTGATTTATAGTCCTTCATCTATCATGAAGTTGGCCTGTAGTGGACAGTTGTGACTCATTTGGCTGTGTCACAATTCATTTATACATACTGCCCAAATGAATTATCACTCGATTCTACTGTATGACCTTAAAAAACAGCTCAAATTATCCTGTCTACTTTCTTCAAAAGGAATGCCTGCGTAATCCCAGTTACTCAGGAGGCTGAGGCAGGAGGCTTGCAAGTTTGAGGCCAGCTTGGGTAACTTAGCAAGGCCCTGTCTCAAAATAAAAATAAAAAGAGTTAGAGATGTAACTCAGTGGTGAAGGTCCACTGGGTTAGATCCCCACTCCCAGGAGGGAAAGACAAAGACAGAGGAAAATGAGGGAAGGAGGAAGTCTACTTGCTTTGCAAACTACAAAGCACTTTGACCACCACCAGAGGCATTTTCTTAGTAATATTAAGCATTTTGGAACAAGTTGATATTGCATCGTAATTGGGTCAAAATTTTATTTTTAAAATGTTACTTGACATTCGAATTTATTCTCAGCAAAGATTTTTTAGCATTTCAGTGAAAATTAAAAAGAACTATAACCTAGAACTAACAAATTGTTCCACAACATCCAGAGACTCATAAAGATGAAACAAACACCAGCCTGTTTATGACTGTTAGGGAAATGATAACTTCAAAACACAGCACATTTTTATTTTTCCCAGTTTTCGTAATGAAATTGTTTTACATTACTTAAATTGTCAGGTCCTACAAACCTATCTGGAAGAAAACAGAGTGCAAACACTAAAGAAATGGAGACAGCTCAATCCGGTTAAAGTTATTTAAAAGGGTTTAGTCCAGGGCTGGATGTATAGCTCAGTGGTAGAGTGCTTGTTTAGTATGCACAAGAGCCCAAGTTTGATCTCCAGCACAAAACAATAAAAGCAAATGTATCAATGAATAAATAAATGAGTTTATGACATCAGGAGAAACTTTATAACCTATATTATGGAGGCTCTAAGAGTATTAGACTCTAGTTTTTTTATAGCTACACTCTTCTTAAACTTTAAAATTGTAGTAAAAGTGAATGAAATAATTTCAAACACTATTCTCAAACAAGCATAACCAGTGTGAAATAAGTTGATGTATTTATTCTTTTAGCCAATGTTTTATGATCCTCTTTAGTCTGAGGGATGTTGGTTGTCTTAAAATTTCAGTATGAGAAACCAGGAGTGGTGGCTCATGCTGGTAATTCTAGCACTTAGGAGGCTGAAGCAGGAAGATTCCAAGTTCAAGGCCACACTGGTCACAAAATTAAAACTAAAAAGGGTTAGTGATGTCTCTCAGTGGCAGAGCCATTACCTAGCATGTGTGAGACACTGTGTTCAATCTCTAACCTTCCCCTGTTCCAAAGCACATGAAAGAAAGGGATTCAGAATCATGAAAAGCACTTGGGAAGCTGAGGCAGGAAAATTACAAGCTTGGCCTACAGAATGAGACTCTGCCTCAAAAGATCAAAAGGAAAATTATAGTATTTGGTATTTCCTTGGTTGATGAGGATTTGACATTTCTTCCCTCTGCATTTGGTTACTTTCAGCTTCCCACCGGTTTCTATTTCTTTCTGTTATTCAGTACAGAAAATGTGTAAGGGTCTTTCCCAAGAATACTCCCTCTTTTCACAACTGGGAAAAGACCCTGATGTTAAAAACTAGCTAATATGTAGATTTCTTAATTCAGCAGTCAAGGCCCTTTCCAACCTGACCTCATTTATTCATTCATCAGGTTTTTATTAAGAATCTATTGTGTGTTAGACATTTTCACCTAATACAAATTCTCAGTTCTGACCAAGCAAAATATTCTTGGTAAATACAAAATGTACATTCCTGCTTCATTACCTTGGCCACATCATTCCTCCCTTAACAAACCTATTCTTCTTGGCTTTGTGAATCCTATCCAAACTTCAAGACTCGGTTTTGACCAATTTAAAAAGAGGATCCACAGTGTATCCTAGAATGTTGGATACCGTCCTAATATGGTGTAGATCCAACGCAGCACAGGGCTTGATTTCTGAGAGCTTAGAGTTCGGTCAGAGAGACAATGATCATGGAAGAGTCCAGAAGGAAGGGTGAGTCATTGTTTTATATGTGTGTTTGGGGGACTGAGGTACTAGGGGAATGTCATGGAAGGTTTCACAGAAAACATGACCTGGGACAAAGCTTTTTGTTTCTTTACTATTAATTGTTTATTCTGCCTAAGGTTTTTTTTTTTTCCGACACCAGGGATCGAACTCACAACCTCGCGCCTGCCAGGCAGGTGCTTAAGCCACTGAGCCAAACTCCCGGCCCTAGTTTTTTGAGGCAGGGTCACACTGTGTAGCTCAGGCTGGCCTTGCACTCACGTTGTAGCCCAAGCTAGCCTCGAACTCACAATGTTCCTCCTACCTCAGTCTCCCGAGTGCTGGGATTAAATAAGTTTTTGTTTTGAAAAACAGCAAACGTACAGAAAAACTGCAAGAATAGAATAATGAACACCTGTTTACTCTTCACCCTAGTTTATCTATTGTTAGCACTTCACCACTTTTGCTTTATCTGTTTAGATATACTAGCACACATATTTATTTGTTTGCTTTTTTTTTCTTCTGACAAACCACTGAGCATTTATTGCACATATAGCAACAAGTCCTTAGCATGTATCTCCAAGAGCAAAGACACTGTCTTACATAGTCACAATTCAAGGACTACATTCAGTAAATTTAACATTGGTCTCATATAATTATCTAATACATAATCCATATTCAAATTTCACCACGTCTCCCAATAATATTGTTTATGCTATCTTTTGATCCAGGACCAAATCAAGGATTACACATTGCATTGATTATTGTGCTTCTTTAGCATCTTTTAATTTGGAGCAATTCCTGAGCCTTTTGTTTTGTTTTGTTCTTTCCAAACATTGGCATTTTGTAAGAGTTCAGGCCTGTTTTGCAGAACATTTTTCAACTTGGATTTGTTTAATTTTTCCCTCAGGATTAGATTCAGGTGAAATATTTTTGACAAAAATTTTACCAGAATGTGTGATTCTCAGCACATCACATCAGTGGGCATGTGTTATCTGCTTGTCCCTGTAATGAAGATGATAATTTCGATCACTAGGCTAAAGTGGTGCTATGGTTTGAATATGATTTAAGTATGTCCCCCAAGGCTTCATGCACTGAAATTTAATGCCCTTTATGAGGTATTAAGAAAGTGGGGCATTGCTGGGCATGGTGGCACACACCTTTAATGGAGCACTCAGGAGGCTGAGGCAGGAAGAACATGGTGAGTTTAAGGTCGTCCCGGGCTATGAAGTGAGTTCAAGGTAGCCTAAACTGCACAATGAAATCTTGTCTCAAAGAAAAAAAAGAAAGAAAGAAAGAAAGAAAGAGAAAGAAAGAAAGAACAAAGAAAAAAAATGCAGCATTGTGGCACATGCCTGGGAGGCTGAGGCAGGAGGATGGCAAGTTCCAGACCAGCCTGGGCAATTTAGTGATTTAGCAAGATCCTGTCTCAAAAATTTAAAAAAGAGGGATGCAGATGTAGCTTATTATGAAGGCCCTGGGTTCAATCTCCAGCACTGCTAGAGGCCGTGGTGGGGTAGGGGTGGGGTAGGAATGTTAATGTGACTATGCGACTTAGAGTGATTAGGGTTAGATAAAATCATCAAGGTAGAGCCGTCATGAATGAATCCTGGCCATTTGATAAAATGAGGTAGAGATCAGAAGAGTCACAGGCATACACATGTACACTCCCTGTCTCTTGCTATGTCATGCCCTGTGCCCCTTGACTTCATACCTCCAGAACTATGAGCACAAATTAACCTGTTTTCTTTTTAAATTATTCAGTCTGTTGTATTGCATTATCAGCATCAGAAATGGGCTAGCATAGTTGACATTAACCAGGTTTTTTCATTGTAAAGGCAATTTTTCCTTTTTGTCTTTTTTTTTTTTTTTTTTTCGGGAATCAAACTCAGGACCTCACACTTGCCAGGCAGGGGTTGTGCCGCTGAGCTAAATTCCTGACCCTTGTTTGTCTTTTTGAGACAAGGTCTCTCCGTGCAGTTGAGGCTGGGCTTGGACTCACTTTGTAGCTCAGGCTGGCCTCGAACTTCTCGATCCTCTTGCCTCAGTCTTCTGAGTGCTGGGATTAGAGATGTATGCTACCACTTCTGGATTCCTCTTTGTAATCAGTAAGGGTGATACTTTGAGTTTATGGCACTATATCTGGAACAGAACTCTAAAGGACAAATAGGCATTTTCCAGACTGAAAAGGAGAGGGAAACTGTATAGACAGAAAGGGAAGTAAATACAAAGGTGCACAGGTCTGAAATAGTGTATGGCTTGGATAGGTGTCACCCACAGGCTCGTGTATAAAAGAATTGGTCCCCAGCCCGTGGTACTCTTGAGAAGTGGTGGCAACTTTAAGAGGTGGAGCCTAATGAGAGGTTTTTGGTCCCTGGGGGCATGCCTTTGAAGGAGATATTGAGTCCCTGATATTTCCCTTTTCTCCTCTTTTTTTTTTTTTTTTTCTTCCTGGCCACCCAGAAGTGAGCAGCTTGCTCCACCACATACTCCCCACCATGATGTGCTGTCTAGCTAGAGGGCCCAAGCACTGGGACTAATCTGTCACAGATCAAAAGCTCTGGAATCTTGAGCTGAAATAAATTTTTTCTCTTTTTTAAGTTGATTTATCTCAAGCATTTGTTACAATATCAGAAAGCTGCCTAAGATTGGAGGGGCGAGAACAACTCAAAATTGTTATCATATACAAGAGTGAGGTAGGAGAAGAGGTGAGTAAAAAGGTTGGAAATTCCACAAACGCTGGAATAGGATCTTAGGCTTGATCTTGTAGGCGATGGTGACACACTGGAAGATGTTATGTGGGGAAATGTCATCATCAGAATGGATTTTTAGGAAGCTCACAGCTAAGTTCATGGATTTGTGGAAGGGACAGGCAAGGTGGAGAGAAGGACAATACTGTAGAGAGTGTGAAATATCTCTACAGTTTAGGTAAGCAGTGATACATCTATTGCATACTTTTCTGACATGGAAGGTGAATCAAATCCAAATACATTTCCTTGCCTCAAGTGTACACATAGACCATGCTACACAAGAGAATAAAATGCCAAACTTCTATGGATCAGAGAGTTGGTAAGATAGGAAAAACAGCTAAGGGCTACATAGTGAGTTCAAATCCAGCCTGAAATGCTTAGTGAGACCCTGTCTCAAAAATAAATAAATATATATAAAAAAGGTACAGGTGAAATATATATACAGGTGAAATATATATATGTAAATACATAGTTTACATATGAGTAGCCATTATATATATGCATATATCATATATATTAAATATCTATATATGAATCCTATTTATGGAAGTATTAGGTATCTAAAGCAGCCCTAGATATGTAGTAAGTTCAGTAATGTTAAATTTGTTTTTCATTATAGATTTTAACTTTAATCTGTATGAACAGTCAAACTAAGATTTTATTTATTTATTTTTATTTATTTTTTATTTTAAAGATAATAAAATCCAACAAAACAAAACAGAATAAAGCCAATCAAAACAAAGCAGTTAAATTGGTGCAGAACTTTGAAGCAGGATACCAGGAAAGCAACAATGGCCACCATAGTATGTATCACCATCCTCACATTAGTTGTCCATTCTCTCAGATATAGCAAAATCAAACCAAAACAAAACAGAATAAAATCAATCAGAACAGAACATTGAATAAAGCAAAACAAAAAATAAATAAACAAATAAAAAAGGGTAATATCAGAAGAATATGTATTGATATGAAAAGCTTGTACTATTTTGTTAATAAAATACTACAAAACAGTTTTATCTCAATTTATAAAATACAGTAATATTCATTTATTTATATGCAGATTCATGAATAGAGGAAAGCAAAGGAAAATATACACAAAGATGTCTACAATAGTTATCCCTCAGCAGTGTCATTGCAGAAGATTTTATTTTCTGGATTTTCCAAAAATTTACAGATGTGTGATAGTTCTATAATTAGAAAAACTACATGTTCACAAAGAGACTAATCAGATGATTTTGGTGGAAGATTACAAGGAATGAGACAAAATAAAAATCTATAGCTGAAGGATTAAGAAGAGACAACTCATGAGTCTAAGAAGGGTGAAGAAATGAGGAATGTCACAATGCTCTGTGACTCAGGTCACTGGGTAACTAATGATACTTTTCCCTGAAATATCAACTGCACAAGGGGGAGAGATTCTGCCTGAAAGATAAACCAGGAGTGTAAGTTGAAACAGAATGAGATTGAGAGGCCCCAGGCCATTGTAGTAGATAGTTTGGGGCTCCTATCCTGCATCTCCTTTCTCCTGTCTACCTTTTTTTTTTTTTTTTTTTTCCTATAAGGGACCGGGGATCCAACTCATGACCTTGTGCTTGCTTGCCAGGCTGGCGCTTGTGCCACTGAGCTAAATCCCCGGACTCAGCATTCTTGAGAAACTGGGATTGAGGGCAGATTGCCTTGAAGTATTCGGCTGTGTGGGCAATGATTGAGTAAAAAGCTACTGCCCTCATCCCCAGTTTCAGAGCTACTCCCCGATCCCTACACAGCCAAATATTTCAAGGGAATCTGCCCTCAGCCCTAGTTTCTCAAGAATGCTGACTTGCTAGTGCCACATTTTGTTTTCTAGCTTTTTATCAACAATTTCTAAGAATTATTAGACAGGGGGCTTTTAATCCTTTGCCTGTTGTGTAGGTTAATTGTATTTTTCTGCTAATCTATTGCTCTTCTTTTTCAATTTTGTTTTTAGAATCTTTTGCAATATGTAAATTTAGAATGGTTATGTTGTTTTCTTTGTAAATCTTTTCCTTTGTAGCTTCTGGGTTTTTGTTTTCCTTAGGAAGAATTTCCAACATCAAGATTTAAGCAAGCCAGGCATGGTGGTACATGCCTATCATTCCAGCACTTGGGAGGCTGAGGCAGGAACATTTCTGCAAGTTTGAGGCCAGCTTGGGCTACTTAGTGCGTCCAAGACCAGCCTGGACTACATAGTGAGATGCTGTCTCAAATACAAAAGAAAATAAAACAAAACAAAAAAACATTTTTTAAAGAAATGTTCTCTTGTATTTATTTCCAGTACCTTATAGTTTTGGTTTTTTGTGTCTTTGCATTTCTTTCCTTAAAAAATGTTTTTATAATGGGAAATTTTGAACATACAAAAGTATAGAGAACATTATAATTTTGGTTCCTCATATTAACAGAATCATGCAATATTTGTCTTTTAATTTTTATTTTTTATTAGTATGTATTTGTAATACATAATGATTACATTCCTTGTGGGGAGTAAACCTTTCCCGCCTTTAACTTTGGGTGTCAGGTATTTTGTCTCAGCAATGAGAGAAAAGTAACTAAGACAGAACCACAAAGCAGACCCTCACTAGATGTCAAATCTGCTGGTGCCTTGATTTTGGTCTTCTCAGCCTTCAGGATTGTGAGAAATAAATTCTCTTTGTTTATAAGTCATTCAGTTTGTAGTATTTTGTTATAGCAGCCCAAACAGACTAAGGTTTTTCTGCGAAGTTACTTATAATGCAATCAGAAATGTCTATGTGACAAAAAAACACAGTCTGCTTCTAGTAGTATTTAAATTGCAAACTCATTGAATGAATGGAATTCAAAGACACAAGTCTTTCCTCATCTTCCATAACATCATCTTTCATAACATCTTTCATAACATCTGAAGCAATACCTTACACTGGATAGGTGTTTTTGTTTTTTTGGGGGGGGGTTTGTACCGGCAATCCAACTCACAATCTTGCACTTGCCAGGCAGGCGCTTGAACTGCTGAGCTAAATCTCCAGTAGGGTAGGTGTTTTAAATATGTAGTCTAAGCCGGGCGTGGTGGCGCACGCCTTTAATCCCAGCACTCGGGAGGCTGAGGTAGGTGGAGCGTTGTGAGTTCGAGGCCAGCTTGGGCCACAACGTGAGCGTAAGGCCGGCCTGAGCTACATAGTGCGACCCTGCCTCAAAAAACCAGGACCGGGAGTTTGGCTCAGCAGCTTAAGCGCCTGTCTGGCAGGAGCGAGGCTGTGAGTTCA